>JADDOH010023264.1:0-81317 GCA_016648135.1 Agrypnia vestita | reverse complement strand
GTGTACAATGTTGTATAATAGCTCAAGACATGATATCGCAAACCAATAAGGATAGACCCGATTAATGGCTATTTTCATGTCTTATTTTATTAAGCGGCAGTGCCAGGGAGATTTTTTTTCGATCGTGTTTGGTAGATATTATGATAGTCCTTTTTTGCCAAGTGACATTGAGTAATCTTTGTTCCTCCGATTCAGACATTAATTTTATTTGAAATCGCCTTATATAACGCACGGCGAGTGTGCAGCCTTCTCGCGTCGGATTAATCTCGTTAAACGGACCGTAATTTTCCCCGACACCGCGGTGGCGCAACGCGTCGTGCCGGCGTGGGCGTGCTCGCACCTTTATATAATTATTATTATAATACCATTATTTGGACAATCTGTCCAATTGCTTTAACGAGACTCAGATGGCTTTATCGCCCTCATTATCGGACCTGGTTTCCGTGAGCGCGGAGGCGTGACTCGGCCCTTTTCTTTCAGGTATATTTTAGTGCCTTCGGCGCTAAGACACTGGAATTGATTATGACCAATAAGAATCAGTACAAATGGTACAAATGGCGTTCCAGTGTCAACTGTAAAGCGAAGCCTAGAGTCCATAAAAGGATAAAGTTCATTCATTGAGTGTCGAAAGGGTTCAGCACAATTTTTTTACGATTCATAAAATGAGTACTGGGATTGAATAAAATTACGTATAATATTCGTAAAAAAAATCGCAAAAATCAGTTCGGCCTACACCTTCGCTGTGATAGGACGCTCTCCCGATGACGCTGAATAAGACTTCGGCGAAACGTCGAGATTTGCCTCTCAGTAAGATATGCGGTTCGTATAAAATATCCGTTTTATTTAACACATAAAAATGTACAGCGGCCGTAATTATAACCTTAACTCTTTAATAAAGCTAAAACTAAGTGGCGGGATGTTCATTTTAAGTTACAAGTTAAAAAGCGAATATACTATTTTTCGCTGTATTCTTTATTACACAACTTTTCTTTATTATTGTCAACACCACTACACGCCGGTACCTCACGTGAATTAATCATTTTAATGCTAAAAACTATAAAATGCTCGTATCGTTTAGTGCCATATTTATAAAAAAAAATGACGCGGCTCTTAATACTTGTGCGATATGCATTCCCATATAACTAGGAATTTAACATAAGTAGGACTTCAGGGCAATGTTTAATATTTAATAATAATTGGCATAGGCATATAGCACAAATCTATACACTTGTCTTAAAAAAATATATACTTGGCACTTAATGCTTTATTCATTTCCAGTATTCAATTTTACATTTCTTGGGGCCAAATTAATTATGAACAATTAATTATGAAGCTATCGTCCAGACGATAGCTTCATAATTAATTAAGGACTGCAAATGATTTGATAATCTAATATAATCTATGTTGATGTGATGATATGATGATAATGTATGATAAATAAAAGATGGTGATGATAATGATAATGATAATCTAACATAAAATAATGTATAAAATTATTAACCGTGTGTTGGACTCTCCTGAGTCATTACAAATGATTACCGTAATATACGAAGTGAGTGTTGAAGGCAGCAGACATAGAGGGAGTCCGCGAAAGACCTGGCTTGGTCAGATTTTACAATTTGTTGATTTTACATATTTTACTGTTCAAAGCCTCAACAACCGTAGAGCATGCATGGGAAGATGTACGACTGCAGCCGAAGCAAAAGTGGTGTGTCGAGATAGAAGAATATGGCCGATCTCTTCAGAATTCTTTTCAAGCAAATTTAATAATTGTTTTTCATTTTGATGATACTGCAACGTTTCATAGAAGATTGGTAAAATCTCAAAATTCGCTTTTTAAAAAATATTTCTTTGCAAGTTTGCCTTTTTTCGCTGCAAACTTTGACGTCGCTTGTCTCCTTAACTATTGACATTTCACCGAAAGTGTGAATCACATTTTCTATTCAAAATTGAACGGAGACGACTCCCTCTAAGTTTTTGCTACTAGCTACGAGACACCTTGTTTATGTTAAATGCCAGTGGTTCTGTGCAGTGTTGTAATGGAATACCTTTCTCCATATCGATGGGGCGCGCGGATCGATCGTAAACGTTCTAGAACTTTCTCGATTCGTTTATTTTACATTGTCAATATAAATAAACAGGTTGTCTTGAAAATGTTTAATATTACAATGATTTAATTGTATGTAATTACCTCATAAATTTTTCAAAATTGTTATAGGTAACTCAAAATCAATTTATTTTAAGGATTATTGGTAGATTATTCATGAAGATCCTTAAATACGGTGAATAACAGATCATCTATGATAGACTTTATCTCTACGTGAGTTTAATTAATTAATAAACATATGTTCATATATATGTTTTGCTTGAGGTTTCCGCGAGCGTTATTGTATGTAACAAAAGGAACTTCAGGACTCCCTCGCGTTTTCTGTAAATGGTCTCCGTGAGAAGACCAAGGCCGACGTTTCGACACGGTATCACGTGCCATTGTCAAGGCTAAAAAGGCCTCAAAAGTTACGGACTAGCCGTACTCGTTCGCGGGTGACATGAAAGTCCCCCACCAATAAGGCTGTCATACTTCGAGTTCAGTTCAGTGTAACTAAATCGTCGCCATGTTTCATGTGTCAGTTGCGAGCGAAACTAACGCCATCTCTGATTCGAATTGTGAAGTTCAATTTATTTGCCCTCAAATTGTGCTGATACTGGCGCCCTCTATGGTATCGAAACTCGCTTGACTATTTTCTAGAACTTTTTTCTTTTAATCTCTGCGATCTTCGTAATTTATCGGTAGGTATAGGTGCTGAGTCATGCAAAGTACTTTGTCTACTTGTGCCGGGTGATTCATGTATTACCGGTTGGATAGCTAGAGATTTTGAAGAAAGATGATGTGTCGGTGCAGTTGGTGGTATCGTACAAGAGACAACTGGTTTGGTAATGGTATTTTTCTGAGTTTTAAGTTTTCGTTTAGCGAGAATCGGTTTCCAAGCCACAGGAAGTCTTCGGGAATCATCTCGGGTGTTTAGACTGTATGGTCTTTTCTCGATTTCTATCGCTTCTCTATATACTCGATGACTCTCTTTATTTAATGTCACCAATACCTTGGCATTGTCAAAGTCTATATTGTGTCCTTCAGTTATCGTATGCTGGGCCAACGTGGATGTACTTTTTCGACGTTTTACGTCAACGCGATGTTCGTTTATTCTCGCAGATGTTTTTCGATTTGTACGTCCGATGTATGTGCCTTCGCATGTCTTGCATGGAACTTCATATACACCATGCGCTTCCAAAGGAATGTTGTCTTTTATGTTTCTTAATACTTGAGAAACTTTCCGTTCAGCATGAAAAATGGGCTTGATGTTATTGTTTTTTAGGACTTTTCCAATCTTGTTTGTGACGCCCTTAACATATGGCAGAAAGGCAATTCCTGAAGGTTTTTTCGTTCCTACATAATCTGTGGAAGACCTAGTTTTTCGTGTGAAAGCCTTTCGAATCATATGTTCAGAGAAGTTGTTGCAGCGGAGAGTTTCTTTAAGTATGGTCATTTCGTTTTCGATATTTTCATCGTCTGCTAATTTTTTGGCCCTTGCGACTAAAGTATTTGCTACGGAAGCAGTGTGCGCAGGATGATGATGAGAAGCAGCGTTGAGATATCTATTGGTATGGGTTGGTTTGCGGTAAACCGTATGGCTTAGTGTCCCGTTGGATTTCTTTGTCAAAAGGATATCTAAGAAAGCTAGTTGTTTGTTATATTCCAGTTCCATGGTAAACTTGATTTTGGTATGTATTCCATTTATGAAATGTAGAAAGTCATGTAGTTTAGTTAGACCATGGGGCCAAACTAAAAATATGTCATCTACATAACGGAGCCACAATTTTGGTTTGTTTGCCGATGAGGTTATCGCTTGTTCCTCGAACCATATCATAAAAATATTTGCAATAGCCGGTGAGAGTGGAGAGCCCATTGGTGCACCGTCAATCTGTTTGTACATCTTTTGGTCAAACAGGAAATAGGTATTTTTCAAACAATGTTCAATAAGGGCGTAGATCTCTTCGGGTGGTTCTAGTTTATCTTTGATTATCCTCAAGGTATCGTCGACTGGAATATTAGTGAACAGGGAGACTACGTCAAAACTTACAAGGAGATCTTCATCAGCTATGGTCAGGTCTTTTAAGAGCTGTATGAAATGCTCAGAGTTACGTACGTAAGATTTGGCGTTTTCGACATACGGCTGCATTTTCTTAGCGAGGTATCGCGCCACGTTCTGGGTTGGAGAGCCTACTGAACTTACAATCGGTCGAAGAGGGGTGTCCTTTTTATGTATCTTGGGTAAACCATACATTCTCGGACATCTAGAGGATTTCTCTCTAGGTATAAGTTCAGTTTGTGTCTCTGGTTTCAATTTTGCGGCAAGGATTTTCGCTTTGGTGGTTTTTTCAAGATATGTAGTGGGATCCGACTTATGAATTTTATACGTAGGGTCATCTAGAAGTGCAAGCATTTTGTCTTTATATTCTTTTGTGTTCATGACCACTGTAGCGTTGCCTTTGTCGGCTGGCAGCACAATTATATCTTTATTTTGTCTGAGTGATTTTAGAGCACGCAATTCTTCTCTTGTCATATTGGGTGGAGGAATTTGTGCTTTCCTTAGTATTTCACTCGTCTGTTGTCGGATTGTCTCGGCAAGCACATCAGGGCTTCTCTCTAATGCTGCTTCTACTCCAGTTATGATGTCCTCTATAGGTATTTTTGAGGGAGCGAATGCAAAATTAAAACCTTTGGCCAAGGCAGATGTAGTGGTAGAATCCAGAAATGTATCTGACAAATTATGCACAACTTTTTTAGGATCTACCTCTTTTCTTGGTTGTGTGCTTTTAGAGACAAGGCGTTCAAATTTATTTTGTTGTCGTTTTGTGTCAAATGCAGTGTTGATATCGGCTCTTTGTTCTGTTAAGAAGTCTAACTGATCCCATAAAGTTGGATGTAGTTTGGATGTCAGGAGACTATGTGAATCATAGAGCTTGAAGTTAATTGCATCTAAATGTCGTCGTAGGTCTTGAATCGATGCACGTAACAATGCCAAACTTGCTTTGTACAGGATCTTATCAGTAGCCTTTGTTCGTGTGTGGAAGGTCAGTTTCATAGAGACCGGAACTATGCCGTTGTCTCTGCAGCGTTTGAGAAAGGCAAGATCACAAAGTAGTTTCGCCCTTTTTAATTTCAGCTTCTCGTAACTCCGGGTGTGGTTGTTAAATTCCTCTCCATGAAGGTTTATAATGTTTTGCTTGAGGTTTCCGCGAGTGTTATTGTATGTAACAAAAGGAACTTCTGGACTCCCTCGCGTTTTCTGTAAATGGTCTCCGTGAGAAGACCGTGTCTCCGTGAGAAGATAGATATAATATATATATATATATATATATTATTAAACATATTTTTCATTTATTTAAGCACAGCGCAAACAGCGTGTTACCAATTTCACTATCCCAGCGACTTAACAAGTCGTCAATATTTGATAGTTATATGTTTTTCTTTGAATTATTAATTCACTTATTTATATTATTCCATTTTTATTCGGGAAGTAATCGACTGTTTACGAGAATATCAAACGAAGCTTTGACGTCTTCTCGCTAGTCGATTTCCGATTCCGATTGTTCTAAAGGCACAATGTGGTGGAAGGAATTTTTTAAATACTTGTAGAAATATTTTTCATTTGTTTTACTTTTTTAATGGTCATCTATTAATACTGGAATATTTATTTATTTTTAGGTGTTTCAAATATTCCTACATCCTGGTTTTATACGGAGTACGCTGTCCAACGACCTGGCGCTACTGAAATTGACATCAGAAGCGGTTTATAGTGAATTTGTACAACCTGTTTGCCTTTGGGATAGATATAAAATTAACAAAATTAATCTACTGGAACAATATGGCTATGTAAGTACTATTATATCGACTGTGGAAAGGTAAAATAATCAAATCGAATATCATAATACAATTGTTATTATTTATTAGTTTCTAGTAATTTTGGCCAATTTAAGAAACATTGTTTTTGGGCGTAAAAATTTCATTCAGTGCCCTAGTTTCTACATTATTCCTTAATGTATTATAGTAAAGCAAAATTACGATGAAAAATATTATTAAAATATAAAGACAAAAATGCAAAAGAATTATAAAAACAGTTAAACCTCTCTTATTAAAAAAGTTTAAAAATAGTCATTTCGGAGAATATCGTTACCTTCTATTAGATTAACCTTTTGGGGTACTAAATAAAGATTAGATTAATGGGAATAAAAGCAAAGAAATAAAGGCGGTTTTTATTATATATATTTTTTTATAATTATGATATGATTTCGTAATGAGATAACACAATCGAATATTCCGTAATATTTTGGGACGCCCTACAACATTCTGGAATTATCTACAACATTACACACCTGGAAAAGTCTAGAAGCGACGGGAACATTCTCGCAAACGATAAAAATGTATGGAATAATCTCGGAGGCTCGAAAAACCAATGTGTTTCGTTTAGAAGGGCGGAGCCAGTGCCGCGGCGCTTCGTGTTTATTTTGACATTTACCGACGTGACATTAACCAACGATAAAACCGTTAGCGAAAACAATGTTCCCAATGCCTGTGTGATACCAGCGACAACAGATTAATCGAAGCAACAGATATCGGGCGAAGTGTTTAAGTGGAGAATTAAACAGAATATTCTAGCAAGCGATAATAAAGTGTTTCACAAACGAGTGATTAATTGCGAAATAGTGAGAGTTTAATGAACAGTATTTAAATAGAATGCGTGTCCAGTGACTTTGTGAATTTCTTAAAATAATTAAGAAATCGTTAATTAATTTCCAGTGTTTTCATTTTCCTCTCATAGCCACGTCCCGTGACAATATTATATGAGTTTATTTTTTAACAACATTTTATCACAGACACCAAGCTATTTATATGGCAAACGTGTATAGAAGTTTCATGTTTACCTCACAATTAGCTTCGTCTCTGTGAGACTTTTATGATTTATCATAATTAATGATTATCCCTCTGTGGCCAAAATCCTGTAACTGCGTTCTTGTATATATAAAAATATTGTTTATAATTAGTTTTGTTTTTTCTAGTTTTTTCTCAAATTGGGCAACAGAATTTAAAGTAGCTAATAAGAATAAAAAATGGCGGGTATATCAACAGAAACAGCTCGTAAATGAAACAATGCTTTTGGGTAACGTTAAAGACCTTGCAATAATTTTGTACTATCTTGAATAAGAATATGAAAGTCGTGGGTATCCTTCTTTTTTTTTGTAGACACCCATATGCCTGAAAAAAAATTCTATGCAGGAATGGTAAGACATATTATGTTCCTGAAGCATATAACGCGTTTCTCTTATGGGATAAATACGTAGATACATCAATTTTAAGTTTTTTTTAACTACTCATATATCAATGCACAGACAATCAAAAATATATCCTTATTAACATACTCTTTTTACTCGCTTTTAAAATAAAAATGAAGCAAAGATATTTTTAAAAATAATTGTAAATTATAACCAGAGTTTTGAACCTCTTTTGTAAAATTAATGGGTTAACCCTTTTACCTGTTTATAGTAGATACGATACCAGGAGCGTAACCCTTAACCTCTCCCTGGTCTTTAAATATTAATATTTTTACTAAAGCTGGACACTCGACTCTCTGCCAACCTTTTGTGCTACAGAAAACATCCACGTAACCAATATTCGCTCTGAGGCATGCGGGTGTGCGGCCGCATAAATATTTGTTCAAAATAACAAAACGTTTGTGCGGACAAATAATCAAATAATCAATATGCGATACCAGATTTTAGGTTTACCTTAATAAACAAAGCACTGACCAACATTTCATCATTGATTGACCTACCCGACTAATGCAATGAAACATCAAAATCAGGAATGAATATTGTGCAATTAATTAACTCGTAATTAATTATTTCCTAATTAGGTGTGTACTTTCTTACCCGGCATAGTAATTCATGAGTGCAAAAAATGGTGCTATTTTTTTCAGACGAGTTTATAGTCCGCACATGTAATAGAAAAATTAGAGGGAACTTTGGTCGGGACATGACTAGCGACACACAAGCTTTGTGCGAATGACAACTTTCTTACTCAATACACGCGTAGCTTAACTTTCCAACGCAGTACGCGTGCAGTGGGTATAAACTTAGGTTATGCTGTGACCGACTATATACCTATATTAAATATATATATATATATATATACGCATATACCTACAGGGGTAAGTATATAAAATAAATTTAATCATATATATATAATATATATATAATATATATATATAATATATATATATAAAAACCCGTGTTTCCCTATCCGCCAAGTTTTCTCCACAACCAGCCACAACCACCCACCAGTGGTTATGGTGGTGGATAGCCCTTGGTATCACACGGAGAATATGCGAGTTTGGTGGGGGTGGCTGTGCGTGGGTGGGAGTGGGTGACGAAAATGTGCTTTCTAGCACATTGTTTTGTTATGGGAAGGCCGCAAATGCTTCAGATTGTTTCAAAATAGGCGCGCCAACTCTGTCGGTGAGTCTAGAAGGTTCCGAAAAAACCTGCTCTAGAAAGTTCTGGAAGGAGAAGGTTCTAGAAAATTCCCGAGAGTTCTATAAGGTTCTAAACTGAGTGGCGGAATGTGTCAGTGTGTCTAGAAGGTTTCTGTACATTCAATAAATTTCTTGAAAGTTCTGTAAGGAGAATGTTCTAGTAGGTTCGCGAAAGTTCTCTGACGATCCAAACGGTGTACTAAAAATCTACGCGTGCGAAGCCGCGCGGGCACAGCTAGTTGTATATAATGAACTATTTTGAGTAGCTCCAATCCACAAAAATAACTGCACTATAAAAGATGTATTGTAAACAAGATTTTCTAAATAAATTAATATTTTATAAATAGGTTATACGGCAAAAATTTTCAATATATTTCGAAGACAATTTATATATAATTAAATCGGGAATAATACTAATTTCAGGTATACGTTTCTTTTCACAAAAATAAATCAAACATTTTATGATATCATCGATGGCAACGTCATCATAAATAATCATGATGATATGACCATTAATACGGTATTTACATTCACCATAGAAATGACAAATAGAATTCACACAAAAGTTTTGGGTGGAATTTGTAAAAAAATATAATTTCTGCAAATTTTCTCACCTATATATACCTGAACAGGACCTTTCGAAAAAACACGCTATTCCATGAAAAATTTACTTGTCTATTACACGAAACTCGCAGATATAGAGATAAGTAAAAATAAACGGTTTAGGACGAGTTTTTTCTCGTCATGACTAGATCTATGGAACAAATTTGTTTGTCGCAAACAAGTAAGATAAATTAAGAATTGACATGAGAAACGTCGGGAATAAAACTTTTAGGCGTAGAACGAATTACGGCTAGAATTTTAAATCGAAAAAAAAAACAGAATTTCAAATAACTTTTTCTTTAGGATTATTTAATTAATATTTGTTTCCCAGAATCTTTACTAATGCACAGCTTTTTTGCTTGTATGCGCTGTACGCCACTGCTATTTCATCACATTAATGATTTTTTTTTGTATGCGTTCCAGTGGGTCCCTGGATGGTTTAGATTCACAACTGGACCCGGTAGGTGGCGCTGCAATCGTGTTCTAGAATTTATGCCACCGAAAGACGAAAATATTTTTTGATCAGTGGGTACTAAGAGTGGTTTTTAATTTTGTAAAATTATATTTTCATCCGGAATACGTCCCTAGACCAAATTTCTGAATTCTTTTTGATGAAGTGGGTTAAATATTGATTACAAGATTTGTGGCTGACAGACAAGCGAAGTTAAATAATAGCATGTAAAATAAGTGTGGGTTATATTTTGAAAAATCTGACCGTTAAGAAAATAAATATATCTCAAAAAGTATACGACGCAGGTAAACCTTAATAGTGTCAATGTATTGATGATTGAATTGTGCGCAAACGGGGGCTTGCAAGCTAGGGACCGACGGCGCAGCGCACCCTTTTTACTGCCGTGCCGGCGCTGCAACCTACTGCAAACACATGTTGGCTTTCCGATCATTCCAGGCGTTTGTAGTTTGTTCTCGTCGCTCCCTGACTGTTCTAGACGTTTCTCGAATGTTATAGCTAATTCCATAGTGTGGTAGTGTGTTCCAGAATGCAGTAGAATGTATTAGAGAGTTCGATAATTTTGTTCCATAGTGACGTATTACGAGGGATTCTAATTTTCTTCGAATTCCATACAATATTATTAATAGTACGTGAGCAATTACTTGTTGGCACATCACAAAAGATGCAATCAAAAGAAACGTTATTAAATTTCTGGTTAAATTTCTGATTATCGCTGTAATGGGTGTAGGTCATTGGAAATTTTGATCGTACTGCGCTCGTTGCGGGCAAAACTTTTGGAAAATACTCGGGGCACGCGCTGTACCGCAGCACACTGTTTGAAAAACACTGCGCTAGAGTTTTGAGACGCTGTCGTTACTGAACCATGAACAATCAAATGTAGGCGAAGTTCTTTGTTAAACTTCACTGGGTTTTTATTTTATTGCTTTGTGAGAGATCAGCGCGGACATGGATTTATAGCCGGCATATATCGTGTAGTTATCGATTCCCATGGCGGCGAGAGTACGCGGAGGAACAACTATTACAGAAGCATTTATTGGATTGTAAAATTTACATTCAACCAGCAATAAAATCTAAACATCGACTTATCCGCGTAGGATCCGAAGTCGAATCAGTCGTTCTGTCGGTCTATTAATCCGCAACAATTTTCAAAAGCTATACAATATGGGTAAAATCGTTTTTCATTGTTTGAAGGAGTTTCCCTTAGTATGATTATTAATTTGTCTATCTAATCTATATATTTACACATTTATTTCTGTTAATTTTTTTATCTCGTATTATTTTTTTATTTTATTTTATAATAAAACACACAAAAATTTAAGAGCCTCTAGTCAAGCGTCGATAAATACGTCGACTTTATATAAGATATATAAAAATTTAAAACATTCATGAATTTAAAAAATATACAGAAAATTGAATCTTGACCGTTAAAGAAAGTATACAAATTTAAAAAAAACATTAATATAAAAAAATTTCAAATTTATAAATATAAATGTAGATTTTTTTTTAAAAAAAAATAGAGACGCGAACACAGAATACGTGTCACATCAATATTCTTACCTACTATTTTCAAACTA
Organism: Agrypnia vestita; assembly: GCA_016648135.1. NCBI lineage: Eukaryota > Metazoa > Arthropoda > Insecta > Trichoptera > Phryganeidae > Agrypnia > Agrypnia vestita. The sequence goes on along the minus strand of JADDOH010023264.1, from coordinate 70,080 downwards.
AGCTAAACGCTTGTGCTGTGAAAATAGGACTGACTTGCTAGTCTGAAGTGAGATTTGAACCCGCGACATTTGGATCACGAGGCGAGAGTCCTATCCAACAAGCTACTCAAAAATATACAAAAATATACTGCATATAGTTACCTACCAAGAATTTCTTAATTAACAAATGTATATATATACAATATATAAACTAAACAAACGTGAAAACACATAAACAGTATGAATAAATTCAAAGAAGAAATAAATTAAAAACTTTAGTTCACATACGTAATTCGATTTCTTTTGAAATTTGACAAAACTGAAAAGAATATTTCTATTTTTCCCGCAAGTGAGATCAACAAATATTCAAATATGTCAATATTGGGTACTTTAGTAATAGAAATGTCGCGATCTTTGTATTAGCATAATATACATTGCGTTTCCGAAATGACTTCATGAAATACGCAAAAATACAGACGTTTTTCACCAAAGTAATGGCTTTTTCATGAGTTTTCAGAATTTTGGCGAATTTTGTAATCGCGTCGCGATTTTTTTGGTGCCTTGAATTTCGAATTAACGCGGTTCCGCATAATTCGAAAAGTTTTTTTGGGTCCCTCGAATTTCGAATTAACGAGGTTCTACTGTACCTACTAACAGGATGAAATTCATATTAGAAGTGGCGACAGTAAAAGACTTTAAAAGAAAAAAAAACACTTCACAAAATTGTTTGATGACGACTTAAAATCCTCGATTGCCTACCGAAAACAATGCAAAATACAGTAAATATAAATGAGTTTTAACTGCAGTGCAAAACTATGAAAAACTTTTAAATGACTAAAGTTTCTGTAATACAATATGTTTTTTAATGTATGTAGGTGTAAATCATGTATTAGCCCATATAACCAAATGTATGGAACTAAATGCACAGTGAAATAAATAAAATAATAAAGTTCAGTCGGTAAATAATTTGAGAAATAAATTGTAAGTAATTGAAGATAGTCGATTATGGAATATAATTAAAAAGAATACAGAAGAAGAAATAATGAGAAGTCAGAATATCATAACAGAAATCTTTAGTTTTTTTTTAACTAGTTGGTCTTTTTAACAGTCGAACGTAGAATTATATATTGCTGGTTGAGAACTTTAACCGATTAAGCTAAAATTAGTTAAGATTAATCTTAGTTACTTCCACAGCATATGTAAATATAATTGAAATCTATTTAAAAGCGTGGCAACACAAAAACATATCTACAAAAAACTTTGTGAGTTAAGTATGCAGATTCATTCGGAATTAACTAACGGTTTCATCCGTAACACAAACCAAAAATTTCCCAGGAACTAAAGGAAATCAAAAAATCTAAAATATTACTCGTGTGTTTGAAGTAAAAAAATTAATCTAACTTGCAAATCTTTGTGTAAAACTTTTCATACTATTTAATAAAAAAATATTTACATACATCTTTAAAAATTTGGTTTGTTTACTACTTTCAGTTGGCTAAAAATCAATCCTGTATCTTAAAAAAACTGTTTTCCCACTCCTGGAAACTTGATACTTGGTAGATAGATTTTTATGTTAAGACTAGTTTCACTTACGGGTCGATTTTTTACTCGTGGCGCTATACGGTTGACCACTGACGAATCTATTACTTTTTTTTACATTTTTTTTTACATTTCTTTTATCATAACAATGAAATAGTTTTATAATGTTTAATTATTTTATGGATACGGAATGAAATAACATTAATTCCATCTTAATATTTATTATGCCCTTCATTAACTAAAAGTAGCAAGAGACGAAAATTAATTTTGGCCAAAAGTGAACAGGATATTTTATATTATTAAAAATTTTATAAATATTTTAAAATGGTTCTATAATAATTATTGTCAATATGTTAGATTTACTTTTATTTTTAACAACATACTAAGTACGGTGTACATAACCAACATTTATGCGTCAACTGGCATTATTTTGTTACTTTTTAGTGTCAAGCAGTCATATAACTTTGTCTCTTTCTCGTATAAATAGCAATAACGCACACACTGACGTGAATCGGTATACAATGTATTCTTGAAGTGCCATGACCAAAAAATTGACCTCTACTTGACACCATGTCCATTTAGCAATAAATGAAGGGATATTTTAACAAACCCTCGCTTTTCCACAGGTCGTAGGTTGGGGCGCCACCCGCAACTCTAAATTCTCCGCCCAGCTGAACCAGGCTGTCATGCCGGTCCAGTCCGACTTGACCTGCATCAAAAGTAACCCCCTGTTCTATTCAAAGTTTCTGACTGACTCAACTCTGTGCGCCGGTTTCGCAAATGGTAATTACCTCATGTTGAATGATTCTTTAATGGTTTGGCAGGAAAAGATAATACTTTAACACGTGGGCGAGTAGGTAGGTATCAATCACGTGCCAACACTATTTTTTCTAGGTGGCTCCTTGCATGACTCCTATGAAATATCAGTTACCAGAAGGTTTTGGGCACTGACGCTGATGTCAGGATCCCCAACCCCAAACCTGTAGATTGTGTACAATATAGATCTTTCCATTTAAGCTTGCAATTGACTTAGTTAAGTTTATGGATACGCTCCTCTCGTCAACACATGGCTTAGGTACACATACTAATTCGATATATTATATAACTTATACAAACTATTAATAAGTTGAATTCGTGTTAAGTTACTTTGTGCATTGAATAATTAATGAATCATTAATTAATCTCTCATTAATTTCCAGTGTTTTCATTAATTCCTCCCTAGCCATAACACGTGACAGTATTATTCTAGCTTGTTAATTTTTGTGTACCAATATGAAACATGTTACGACCGTATTAATTTCTTTTTCTCATATTTTTATTTATTTCCATCCTGCTTGTTGCTTTTATTTTTCTCTAATTTGTATTCTTGATTGTTCTACTGCGAATTTCTCTTAAGTACTCCTATTTTATACACATTTCTTCCAGCTTGTTACTTGTATTGTGTATCCGTGTACATTTTTCCTTCTGGTTTTATTTATCTTCATCTTGCTTGCTAGTCGTATTTTTTTAATTAATTTATATTTTTACTTGTTTTTTACTTTGTTGGATTTCTCTTTTTTCTATTTTTATATAGTTTTATTTCAACTTGCTACTTCTTTTGCGTAGGTATCCATATGAAATATGCTGTTTTGATCTAAGCTGCAAAACTACCATTTGCATTTCCCTTGCTTTTATTTTTACTTATTTTCATCTTGCGTGTCAAATTTTATTATTTTAATTTTTTACTTATTTTTATACTTACTTTTATACTTTTTATACTATCTGTGCTTTCATTTGAAACATGACAGGTATCTAAGACATTAAAATGATTAACCAGTGCAACCTACCTCAGAACAGGTATTCCTATATATCTAGTGAGGTAGGTAGTGACTTGTTACATAATATTTTATATTTATGTGCATGTGCGTATGTATATTGTGTGTACATTAAGCAATGAATTGTCATGTTTCCAATAAATGCCTATTTATCGGCATAGAAATATAACGAAATAAAAAGTATATTTTCACCTCAATAACTAAATACTCAACGTGAATTATGTTGTGGACCAAATGATTAATAGGACATTATTTATAATGCTCGGACAGTTTGAAAAATACCCAAAATGATAATAACTGTTGAAATAATTATATTGACCGGGCATTATAAATAATATCCTTCACCTATCGGGCAGAATAATTAAAAATAGTGTTTTAAGTAAAATTCTTTTGTAAGTATAATCATTACACCTAACCTTACCTAACCTAACCTAACCAAACCTAACCGAACCTAATCTAACCTAACCTAACCTGGTCAGTGCGCGTCATTCATTTGTTATCGGTTCCCGCGTCCCGCCAGAGGTACCTACTCAAAATATCAAACACTCGGCAACATTCATAAAGCCCGTACAGTGTAATAAATTATTCAGTTTTAATAATTGTTTATCACATGGCCCGATTTGGGTTGTCATTTTTAATACTGTCTGAACATTATAAATAATATCCTATTAATCACCTGGTCCACGACGTATCCACCATTCTTAATATTTCTAGAAAGTATAACGTGTTCGTACCTAGTATCGATCTTTATTTATTTAAATGTCTGGTATATTTATTCAGGAACCGGTGCGTGTAACGGTGACAGCGGCGGGGGACTGTTCATCCCTCGGCGAGGGGCGGGGGAGGCAGACGTGTGGTACTTGAGAGGGATCGTCTCCCTCGGGGTCTCCCAAAAGGGCGAGAATCTCTGCGATCCGAGATACTACACCATCTTCACCGACGTGGCGAGATATCTAGATTTCATACACCAATATTTATAATGATGTAAAATAAATTCCGCAGATAAGTGACTCGTAAAGTTGAGAGGACAGTGAAATTTATAATTAACTCAGGTTAATTTATTGTAACCAGGCGGTTTCGGAGAAAACTATTTCGTAATTATAAAATTATGTTCTGTTAACGAAATTGAATTTATTGTAAAAATAATCAAAATTTCGTAAATAACTAACTAAATTTGGCAACTATCCATTTTCATTTATTTCAATTCAATTTATTGTAAAAATAATCCAAATTTCGTAAATTACTAACTGAATTTGACAACTATCCAATAATTTCCGATCTTTATTGTCATTTTCCATACCTTTCATTACATTTTTTACATATATCAGTCAAGTAGGTACCTACTACAATTATTTTTTAAAAACTGAATTTTGTAAATAAAAGATAATAATTAAATGTTTATAATAAGTTTTTGTCACCCTCATTCATGAGCTAATATTTTCTATAATTGGTTGATTTTAACCCCCCCCCCCCCCCCTCGAGCCACGTCGGATATATCCGACGGGCACATAATTAATTATTTCTCGACGGCCGCGTATCGAATTTGAAAAACTTTTTTTTCCCCTGTAGAGAAATCTTGTGGTGACCTGTCGTTCCATTTTCAACTCAAAAACATCGCCGATTATAGCTTAAATCAACAATCTAAATCGAAGTTTTTCTGCCGTCAGAATCGTATAGGAAAGTTGTAGATGTCGCCTCGAACGCGTGTTGCACAATCGAAATTCAAATATTCCGTCGTCAAGGTAACGCGCAATGTACGCGGGAAATACGATTTATTTTTTTTCGATTTTCGATTTATTTGTACACGTATACACAAATATATACGATACGTTTTGCGATATTTGTCGATTTATGTTGATTTATGATTCAATCGAATATTAACAGTGATTTATTAACAAAAATACACGCAATTATGTTAAACTTAAACGATAAAAAAATCATTGCATTTCGACACTTACGATAAAATAATATGAATGTGTGTGTTTTTTTTCATATACGCATGTTTTCATGGTTTTTTCGTTATAAGAAAAATCACAAAAAAAATCGGAAAATCTCTGGCCTTAGCCTATACGGTGATTGGAATTTTTTAGGCAAGTTAATCGTTAATTCAATTAAAACAACCAAGCACTTTGTTTTGCAATAAATACCTATTCATTAAAAGGACATACTTACAACATATTTAAAACATTTTTTTTATTTAAATATTTATGATATATAAACACAAGTAAAAGTGTCATCTTGTTGAAAACAAAACAATATACTCACCTACCTAGTTAAAGGATAAATTATGTATTGAAAATTATCAGGCATAGAAAATATGTACATGTACTTAATATATGTTATGGGATGGTGTTGAGAGGACAGTTTCTAAATACATTGAAAATGCTTTAAATGAACTTTTACTTTCATCCAACTTGATACAACTTGGCTTTATTCCATACTAGCGACTCAAATCAAAAACGTTATCAAATTATCTGCAACATTTGGACAACTCCGTTAATGACGCTTGCGGAATGAGGTTGCCGTACTAGGTATGATCATGACGCACCCAGGGAGAGGGACGAGGGAGGAAGGTAATAAAAAACCTTTAAATTTTTACAAAATGTTTATTATTTTCTCGAACAAAATTCTTTTTTTAATTATATTATGTTATGTCTTATATTTCTATCCTACGTATGAACCAGCAGTCACTTAAAATGATAATCCTCTATAACTCTCAGCTGTTACCCGATTCATAGGGGCTGGTAAATTACCATAATTATAAATACCAAAATTAAATCCTAAAGACATTGAACCGGGTAAGATTTCTATTGCTCTCATTATTGACATAAATCTTATTATTATAACATGCAAAAATAGACCATCACCATTTATTTCCATGTTGCGTACCTAAATATTGAACTAAATCAGTTACGTATATGCAATATATTTAATTGCAATTGAATTTGGCAAGCGGAAATCTGTTACCAATATGTATATAAATTAATCATCAAATCTAAATATGTCAAAAATCATGAATATGAAGAAAAATTAATACATTGGAAATAAACATTTGATACAAGGTTACATAATTATAGTGGACTCTCAATTAATTAATGAGCGGATTACCAATGGGTGCTTATAAGTTGCAAATGGCGGTAGTAGTAGTTTAGTAAATTATCTGGTATCTGGATACCGATAGAAAAACATATATAGATACGTATGTTTATTTATACATACCATTTATGTGCATCTCATAAAATTAATTCCATTAAAAAATATATATATTGTGCTCACGCACAACGGCAAGCTGCTTGGCAATAATCATATTGACAACCGCGAGCTGCGTAAAATTACCAAGTTAGTCCACCATTCCAAAGTATTGCCCATACTACCTACCAAATGAATGCAAATCATGGGTGCTATACAGCTGCACCTCGAAAAATATCACAACAGACACTTGAAAAAGATCTTAGCTATAAAGTGGAAAAAATATAAAACAAACTTGAGTATCCTGGAAGAGCAAATATTTTCAATGTCCAAAACAACCAATTACAATGGACAGTGGACATATCGACGGTGAAAAGAAAAAAATGACCAAGCAACAATTTGGCCGAAATTGAGTTATATACAGGGTGTACCAGAGCTAGCAGCAGAAACTTTGCCGGTAGCTTCCTGCCTATGTTATGAGTCTAAAATGTTCGAGCAAGCATAGCCTAATATCAATAGTTATGGATATATGCAATATCAAATTTTGCATTTGTTTTCAATATTTCTTACTTATTTTTTTCAAAAAGATGAACTATCATTACAGTAACTTATATCGATTATTAAAAATTCATTCGATTTAATACAAGTCGAATAAAATTATAAAATTTGCTTTAAAATTAAATAATTTTATTCGACTTGTATTAAAATTAAATTAAAATAAATTAAAAATTATAAAACTTACAAAAATTTTAAAAAGTTATTTATTACAAGGTTTTTATCATTTTATTTAAATTGTATTGAAGTAAATTAAATTTTTCATAATCAATTAAGTTACTGTAATGATAGTTCAACTTTTAACAAAAAATAAGTCAGAAATATTTTTTTTTAAATGTAATCTTTGATATTGCATATCTCTTTAACTATTGATAAGGTCATGGTTGCTTGAACATTTTAGACTCATAACATAGTCAGGAATCTCACGGCCAAGTTTCTGCTGCTAGCTCTGGTACGCCCTGTATGTATATACATATCGACGGTGGAAAGGAAAAAATGACCTAGTGACAATTTGGCCGAAATTGAGTCTGATATAATATATTTGAGTTATGTATAAATCAATTACGGCCAAATTGTCGCTTGGTCATTTTTTTCCTTTCCATCATCGATATGTATGAATTATGCAGTTTCCCAGTTTTTTTTATTAAATTATCTTATGGCAAAAGAAGATAGCTTTGACCATGGAAAAAACTCAAGGATATATGTACTGTTAAGACAAATCCTAACCAAAGTGAACTCTGGTAAGCCACTTGTGATTGAGAAAGGCTTCATGAACACGTTACACAGGGCAAACTCAGAAACTGAAAAGGACCACTGTAATAACCGAAAAATGTAAATGAGAAAGGAAAAGGAAATCCATCCCTCTGAATCCCCTTGCCTAACAGATGCATCCATACAATAGGTAGAAGGGTATGCAATTCATGCTCCTTAGCTGTGCGAAGATTTATAGCAAATACACCATGAAGGATATGAACCTGCAGAAAATAACTTCTTAATAATGTTGACAAAAGCTGTAAAAAAACGAAAATTGTGCCCATTTTACTGGATTAACCACAATCAAATTCATGGAAACAAAATCATAATTGAACACAATCATCAATTACATTCAAAGATTTTTTTGAATGAAATCAGAGTATTGAGCAGCATCCGTGAAAATTGTGTACTCGTTAGGATCGCAAACACTTTTTTCTGCAAGAGATACACTCAAGGAAACTATTCCTCGAAGTGACCAGATATCTTCATTATTGTCACCTTTCTCCGAGAAGTACATACCACCACCGCTGTCTCCATTGCAAACACTGGATCCTAGGAAGAGACAAAAATAACTTTATAATTGGTTTTAAATTCATATTTGAATGGGATCATAAAGGTTTAATTAAATGAACGCATATTCATCGAAAATTATATAAAGTAACGTACATACCACCATTTACTGTGAATGAAACAACTAGAAAACAGAAATCTTGTTCTATCGTACATACCTACATATAATATTTTTAATACACTTATGTTTAAAAATTCATTGTGACATATTTACAATAAATATTAGATGTAAGATGTTCATATGTTGGTTGTTGACCATCTCAAAACATAGAGAATAATCAATCTCTATTCTCTGGTTAAGTTGTCTGTGTCGTATATCTTGACCAAGGATTTATTTTATAAAGTTCACAACCTCCTTTTCTGTAATTAGGTAAAAGACCAAGCTTCAAACCCGTACAGAAAAATAGGTTGTATTAACTTTACAAGTGTATACAATTTAATCTTTATACATATTTTGTAACAACCTCAATGATAGCAAATTCAATATTTCCTGAGTTTAACTATGAAATTATATATGTATGTACATATTTTACATAAATCAGAGTAGGTATATAAATAATGAAACAAAAATATTAATAGATATTATAAATTGTTTACCATTCCTATATCCAGCGCAGAATGTTGAGTCTGTCAGGAATTTTGAATAAAATAAAGGTTTAGATCTGATACAGTCAATATCCCCTACAACAGGCATTGTTGTTTTCATCAGTTGAGAAGCAATAGTATCCTGTTCGGTGTATCCCCAGCCTACAACCTGTAAATTTACAATTTGTACTTGTATATTAGCTTATTGCAAACAGTTTTGTACTACAAGCTGGTAGGTATCATAATATGTACTTACATATATGTGAATTTAAATTTCATTTTTTTCTCTAGTAAATAAAATAATATGTATATATTAATTATTTCAAGCAATAGCAAATATATGTATCTACAATTTTATTTTATTTGTGTACATTTTTAAAAAAATTATTTGAACCTTAAAGGTACTACACTCGTCAGGGTCTAGAAATAATGTATTAATGCCAAAATAAAGCATTTTAAAGGAAATGAAGAAATATTTCTAATACTAATACTTTAACACTAACTAAGAGAAATAAATAAAATTGAATTCTTCAAAATTTTTATTAAACCGTACCCATACACAAATGTGACTTGTCTCGAAACCTGTAAAGGTGAACCATTGTCTATTGTTTTTTGTAAGCAGTGCAGAATGATGATTAATTTACAACGAACCTTGACTGTCAAATTACTGGAGACAATAGAGCAAATGATATTATTTCATTTTTAAATAATAGGTACATCATGACAAAAAAATATAGGAGAAACTGAGGACTTTAGGGTAGATTAGGTACACGAGATTTACAGAACTTCTGTGAACAATGCATTATTTTTAACTTGCAACATTAGTAGTCTATTGTACCCGCTAACTTTCTAAAATAGTGACATCGGTCGTACTTGACAATTGTACAGATGTCGAACATTTTGGTGTTTGTTGTTGAAGACACATAAGTATTTTTTATTACTTTTTATTTTGATTAAACAGTTATTTAAAACAGATTTTTGAGTTGGTTAAGTCTCCAATACAAGTCATTATCTATATAATTTTCAATTTCGCACAGAAAAAGAAGGATGTTAAAATAGTTTTTTTATAAATAACATTTTCTCTCCTCTACCCGGTTAGGGTCACTTGGTACACGTTTTTATGGGACACTTGATCCCCCGGATCAATTGTCCTTATTGATTTTTTTTCTTTTCTTTTGGGATCCCGTATGCCTAGAGTATGTTTATAAAATAAGAAAAAATAAGAAAAGAAGACTGATTAATAAAAAGTCAGCTGTAAGCAGAAATTACTTAGGAATGTCGAGTCGTTTTGTTACAATGAATAATTGTGTACTCAGGTACATAAAATGATAGTCGAAAAGTAATGATGTTAAGTCAATTTAATAAACACAATAACAATTTCAACACGTTTAATTGCATACCAACCTAAGTGTATCATGTCCCTAAAATATGGGAGACATGTTCCCCCTGTTCAAGTCATCACATCACAATTGCAACAATAACCTCGAGTTGTCATCTTATCGGAGTAGTTCAATTTATTTAAATTTTTGAAAGGATTATGATTTATACACAATCTGAATTCAATGAAACAATATTTGTGAATTACGTGGCTGCACGAAAAATATCTTGGATGAGCATATACCGTACTGAGTTGGCTGTCACCTCAAGGAGTGTACTTAAATCAGTGCAACTGTGCTTTCAAGCTACATAAATCCATATCTATCATCACGATAGAGTCAGTGTCTGCAGTTGCAGCTGCATTAATACACACAATTATAAACTCAGACCTGTTTGCCTGTGAGTCTGAATAGGTGGGGATCATGAGTTGGCTGCTAGAAATATTATGTTATTTTTATTCCACATACATCCTCGTCTCTTCTCTATCTTCTTGTTTTGATTTGTTATCTCTTATCCCATCATGAGTAGAAACACAAAGAATGTCAAGCGACAGGCAGTTAGCCCGATAAGAAATGATTGCTAAACTCCTGATGCTGACGATCGGACATCGCTTCTGCTAGTGGAAATCCAAGGATATTAAACAAATCAGAGAACTACGAAACGAAATCACCAACCGTTGTGTGGAGATATCCGATTTCAAAACAAGCTTGAAATTCTGCTACAGGAAGTATGAGGAAATCTCCAATAAATTGACCGTGCATGAAGAGAAGTATAAAAGGATTGATTCCATTGAATCCAACATGAACACCATGCATGTTGTTCTCCAAGGATTTAGACGCACCTTAAATGTCAATGAGTAATGGGGCAGACTTCAAAATCTGGAAATTTCTGGGGTTCCTGAGCGCAAAAATGAATCCGTTATTGACATTGCATTAAAATCGCAGATGTGGCAGGAGTCACCCTAAATCGTACGGATATTGATTTTAGTACTCGTATGATTCAAAGGAATTCTGCTCCCAACAGACCGAAATCCATCATTGTCAAGGTCAAAAGGCGCGAGTTAAAAGATCAAATCTTATCAGGAATTCGTAAGAATCGTGGACTACGGCTAATATTGGGATCAATGGCAATCCACAGAAGATTTTTGTAAACGACCATCTTACCCCATTTAACAAGGACCTATACCATAAAGTAAGGGTTCTGGCTAAGGAAAAGGGATTTCAATTTTACTGGTTGAAGAATTGCAGGATCTATGTCCGACGCAACGAGACAAGCCCACACATCAACATCGCTCTGGAAGAAGATCTGAAGAAAAAATCTTAATCAATCGATTACTTAACTCTCTAGAATTCATATTTTTCATTTACCCCTTCTCTTCACTCGTCCTTCCCTGCCCCCCCCCCCCCCCCCTGATCTACTATTTATTTTCTATTTATTCTCTCTTTTAAGCTTATCCTCTTTTTTCACTTTTATTCCTCTTCATATTTTAGCATTGGTCCGTATTCTCCTCATTCATTATGCCGTTCTACTCACTGTCCCCCTTACTAATGCTACATCCAGGTACTTGCATTTTTCATATCCAATGGTCGCCCTTTAACTGATTCGTGTTTTGTTTTTTATTTTTTTTTCCAAATGAATATTAAGCCTAAGTCCTCTTTTTTGACATATCTCTGTCATTATATTACCAAAACGCCTGCGGCCTATGCACTAAAACAGATATCCTATTTCATAATTCGGCAAATAATAATTATCACGCCGTTGCACTATCAGAATCATGAATCAATCAAGACAGTATAAGCGACGAGGAACTTTTTGACGCACGCTACCACATATTCCGGCGCGATCGTGATTACGTTAGCACAGGTCAACGTTTGGGCGGCGGTGTGCTGCTGGCAGTCTGACGAGAGTTGGCTGCCCGCGCCCCGACAGGCACTCACTCACGAAAGACTTGTGGATCACCTTACCAGTTAAGGGCTCGTCCCGTAGCGATCTACATATTTGTTGCATAAACCTTCCGAGAGATGTGGAGGAGCAAGTACACATGGAAAGTTTCCGCAACGTTTTATCAACTCTGACTCTGAAATTTCTCACAGGTAACTTTTTGATTTTGGGTGATTTTAACATACCCGATATCATGTGGATCAAATCATCCGGCAATGCCTCGGTCTTAGCTACCCAAAACTCAACCCTCGTCAGCTCTCGTTTTATCAATTCCATGCACTTCTCTGGTCTCTCACAATACAATGAAACTGCAAACTCTAATGGACATTTTCTCGATCCTGTGTTATGCAATGAGTGTATTTCTGTTTTGGCCAGCAACGATCCGTTGATCCCTGAAGATACTCACCACCCATCCTCACTTATCGATATTTCTTTATTCAACGTTCCCTCCCTAGTTAGTGAGAGAAATAAAATCTACATCTTTAAACGAGGTGATTATGATTTGATAAATTACTTCTTAAATACTACTGTATATTATTTATGTATCTACTATGTCTAAAATCTTTAAGTATGCTAAGCATTTTGTGTATGCTGATGATACTGCTCTTGTTATCTCCCACAAGGATGTAAGATGGGTGGAAAATTGTATGCAAGAAGATTATAATGCTTTACTTAAATGGTCTCATGATATGGGTTTAATTATTAATGCAAAAAAAACAAAAGTCATGCATGTAAGGTCACCTCATATAACTGTGACTAATCAAATAAATATTATTTCCCATAATTTTGATTGCTTGCATTCCGGAATTAATGCATCGTGTAATTGTGAAAAAATTGAATTAGTTAATGAATATGTATATCTTGGTATTACCATAGATACATTTTTCAAATGGGATATTCAGGTAAATAAGGTATGTAAGAGGTTGAGAACTGTATTGGGATGTATGCACAAGATTAAATACTATGTTCCGATACAGACTATGAAAACTATATATCAATCTTTAGCGGAATCGGTAATAAGGTATGGAATAACTAGCTGGGGTCTAACTTGCAAAACTAATATTAGAAAAATTCAAAATATTCAAAATTCGGCTATAAAATTAATAAATAAAGAAAGTGCTACTAAAGATATACAGGAACTCTTCAAGAAACAAGGCTCTATGCCAATTAATGCTATCTTGTGGTACAAACTAATTACACGATATCATGAAGATGGGACATATAAGCATAGATTGATTCATAAACATAGTACCAGATTTACGGTTAAAGAAGGACTACGAATACCGAAGGTCATAAATAAATATGGACAAAGAACATTAAAATATGTCATACCAAAAATATTTAATAAAATCCCATGTCGTGTCAAAATGGATATTAATAAAAAAGGGCAAAATACAGAATTAATGAATATGTTATTAAATAAAAGAGACTTATTTTGATTTTGGTAATATTTGTATTTTTTCTTGTATTTGTTGTATAGTATTGTAGATTTGTATTTGAGTTTATAAGATCTATTGTAATTAATTAATATGAATATATTTCTGGTAAATACAATTTATTTATATATATGTATTGAAGCACCTACAGACAAATATCAATGTGATGTTTTGTGGGTCTGAGATGTAAAAAAAAAAAATAATAATAAATAAAAAAAAAATAAAAAAAATTAAACCAAACTGACTGACACGGCTTGCTGGCAACTGGCAACCTAGATTCAGTGCTACATAATTTCTAATGGATACTTAACAACTTTATCGATACTTTTATACCTCAAAAGTTCATCCGAGATTCTAAATACCCCCCTTGGTTTAATTCTGCTCTCATCAAACTAACAAACGAAAAATTTAAATATGTACCACAAAAAGTTCAAGCTCTTCAAAAATCTATCTGACTATGCTGCATTTTCTCTCTTAAGATCACGCCAGAAAACCTTGAGTAAGGAATACCATAACAAATACATCATTACATCGAAAATAGATTATCATCAGATCCTAAAAAGTTATGGAATTATGTCAAATCCAAAACTAAGTCACAGGTGTCCCATCATCCGTGACTTTCAGGGGTGATAAAGCCAACAATGGGAGAGATATTTCAAACCTATTTTCTAAATATTTCAACTCCGTACATATATGATTATGACGATGGAAGTACAGTAGAGCGTCGATTATCCGAACTAATTGGGGGACGTGGGTGTTCGGAAAATCGGTATTTTCGGATAATCGAACTGTATTGATTCAGCCATACATATTTACGTACAGGTGAATGAAAACTAGGGATGGGTCGTCGACGTATTTACCGTCGACGAAACGAGACCGTCCACGTCCATCCATCGACGAGACGATCAACTAGTTGAATTCGTCAACTTCGTTACGCGGACGTCGCGGACGTTCTATCTAAACATCGGGACGATGGTCAACTGTCTACGGTTCAACGCGACGCTTCTCGACGACTCAATCGTTGGCTATTTTTATGAGGTTAATTTTTAAAATTTAAAGAAGTTCGAAGGAATATAGTTTCGGGGAAAGTAAAACCGCTACTTGTGCTTATTTGTAAAAAGAAATATTTTATTATTTATTTGTTTACGCACATTACAGGCTTTTACATATTGTTTTATATACTTCTTTCTATATATAACAAAGAAAGAAGTAGGTATACACAGCAATATCAGGTGTTAGCAGTAAAATATAAATATAAACTACATATATAAACAGTGAAAGTATTGGGTATAAGCATTAAAATGTGAGTAAATAAAATGGAAGGAAACAATGATTTTGCGTAATAAAGGCACAAGACAGTTATGAGGTGCGGTAAAAAATACTTTACATTTATTTATTATCTATAAATTTATAAATAAATACATAATTTAAAAATACTTTACATTTGAGATGTTATCTAGAAATTTATTGAAGAATACATCTTTCAAAGTCAGGCTTTCACTTTGTGGTGACATTATTAATAAATAAATATATCTTTATTATTTGTCAACTTTAGTTTAAGGCTCAATCTGAGAAAAGGAACATTGTTCCCGAAACATGTAAAAAACCAATAAAAAGTGGTGTAAACAAAATTATAATAGATTTATTTTTTTATCTATAAAGTTGAAAATAGGGAATTTTTATTAAAAATTAATCAAACCTAAATTCAAGATTATATTACATATATAATAATTAATGTTGGACTCCTGAATAAGGACCATAGTTAGGTATAGAAAATTTTATTCCCTACAAGTTATATCATTTATATGCTAAAGTTGAAAAGTAAGGAAATAACACAATAATTAAATTTTAGCATCCCTTTTCAGGTAGATATAAGAAGTCGAGATCGATCGAATAAAATATTGATTTTAGAAAAATATCTAGCCGGCCTGTTAATTAATAATAGTTCAATAAAAAATAAAATAATTAAACAGAATTGTTTTATTTTATACAGCGTAAAATTGGGAATTCACCGAATCGTCGCACGTGACATCACAAAAAATCAAGTAAAAAAATAATAGATAATAGCTTATTAAGCCTATCTCGCCCTACGCATGTATTCAAATTTCAAATCTCTAGTCATAGTTCGTGTACACAGATCTGCATTCTATGGTAGTGTACTTTAGAGTTGAAATGAAATTACCCGTCGAGCCGTCTATGACGTCTATGGCATCTACAAGTCGACAGCGAGAGATGAGAGAGAAATAAACGGAGACGTTTTGTCTTGCTCTCGCTCGTTGCTTTGCATTGCGTTAATCTCGAATCGTCCACCGACCACGGCGTCCGCTGTCCACCGTCTACGAATTCAACTAGTCCATGCGATAAACGTAAACGGTCGACGCGTCGATGCAACGTCAACGGTTGATTTCAACTAGTCCGTCCATTCAACGCCCATCCCTAATGAAAACCATATATACATTTATATCTTTAATGACAAATAGGAATTAAACAAAAAAAGTGCGGACAATCTTGTAATAAAACATGTATGTACATGCTAGGTCCAATTAACGCTTAAAAAAATCTTCAATCTTCGTCTGCCACTTTTTTAAGGACAGATATTTGATACTGGTCGCTTTCCGCTTGTGTTTCAAACTAACGCAAGGCAATATCTAAGCAAGTAAACGCTTCATAAGCACCAATTATATTTTCATCTTCATTATCTGAACTTGTAGTTGATGAGTTGCTAGCGGTGGCGTCAGCCTTATTAGTCAGGAGGTCAAAAATGTCTCTATCCTGCATAATTTGGTACCCGAGATCTTCACCGTTGATATCCATCCATTGTTGAACCTCTTCTTCATCACATTCGTGGCAAACTAGCTTTTTTAGCATATCTATCATTTCAGACATGTCTTTCTGTTTCTCATTTACATTTAAACTTTGAGGATTCTCCACTAAACTTTATTCCATGCTTTTTTCGAGTTCTGTACTTTTACACTGTCCCATGCTGCTCTGATCATGTAGGACGCATCTTTCAAATCAATCTTTTTATGATTTCTTATCAGGCTTTCTTCTCCCTCCTCTTCTTTTTCCAAAAGTAACTTACGTAACAATTCTTTTCTGTAATGCCGTTTGAAAGTCTCAATAACGCCTTGGTCCATGGGCAGTAATAATGAAGTCACGTTAGGTGGAAGAAACGTGACTTATATAAACTTGTCTTTTTCATTTTAGATGTCACATGATGGATGAGTTGAGGCGTTATCAAGAACCAATAATGTTTTCTTGCTTTTATCATTTTTTAATTGATAGGTTTTTATTTACCCCCACCCCAAATATCGCTCATCTAATTTGTTCAACACTATATTCAGCGACTTGGATCTCTTTAATTCATCAATCTAAAACTAAAACTCTTGGATATTCACCTCAGTCATAAAACTTTTTTTTTCTCTTTTTTAATCCATCTTCTTTTTTTTGTCCAGACTTCATATATGCAATTTTTGTCTTGTATCTTTCTTTAATTCATCTTTTGTCTTTTGTCCAGACCTCGTGTATATGCAGATATATTTATCAGATATCTTTATGCTATATATCTTTGGCACTTCTTTTTCTTCTTATCTCTTCCCCTTTTTATTAAGTAAATCTGTCCTTTCCAATCCAATTCTGATTCCCCTTTTACCTTTGATTCTTTGACTTTCATATTTTGTTCGTAACCTAAAAATTTCACTTTTTTGTTTTTTTTTTGTATAACTGAAGTTATTGTTGCTATATATTAATATATAACATGTTAAGTCTGTAGAAAGTTGTAAGATGGTCTCTATGCTGTGTAATATCATGTGTAATTAATTAGTTTCCCAAGAATAAATAAAATATAAATAAAAATATAATATGTAAAATAAAATAGTTAGGGGATCAAGACTCCCGTATATATGGGATCAAGTCTCCCATATAAATGGCTATTATTCCAAGTATACCCAATTAATTTCCACATATTTGACTGTAATGACATTTGAAATATGATACACAATAAGGGAATTAGAGGTAAAAAAACAAAAGGGGAAATCAAGTGTCAATTGATTTAATATCACAACTTGTAAGTGGAACAATGATTAATTGGAATGAAGTGATACTCACAGTTCCTATTTTGTTTTCTATAAAACTCTTATCTCTATTACTTTTAGCCCAAAGGCAAATTGGCTGAACATAGTTTGTGTAAGTCACTCGTGAAGAGAGTTTGAGCATTGCTATGTCGTTTGCAAGAGTTGTTTTGGTAAAATCTGGATGGACTATGATATCAAATACCTGCAAAAAGATAGTAAAATAATGAAAAATACATCAATATGATAGATAGCAAATTTAGTTATTTGCTTTATATAGTGTGTTCGGTACCGAACGGTGAATGTGTTAAGTAACATAACATGTGCTTTGACATATTTATGCAGAATAAATTTAGTGTAAATAAAATCAATTTACAACTGCAATACCTACTGTGAATCTACAAGAACAATTAAATAAAAAATCTTCAGTCGGTTCCCCCATTACTCTGGATAATGACCACCAAGTTGCGCCTTTTTCAGTGCTAGTGTATTTGATCTAATCAGCCCATTCACCTTCTCTGGTCACCTTTTCAGGTTATCAACTTTTTTCCAGCAACCACCAGTTTTTCCAAGTTATCAACTTCTCTACAGGTGGCGTGTCCAAAAAATTACAGGATGCATCTCAGACAGATGTTAAATGTTCCAAATAGAGGCATTAGTGTGCATTAGCCACAGTCAATTTTTGCTTCTGAAAGTCTAGAGGTAGGTATTTAAAAATCCTTAAAAATAGATACTTACGCTCTTTTCTTGTGAATCTAAATCGCCACCAGCCAAATTATACTTTCCAAGGGTAACAAACAATCGTTCAGGAAGGATTATGGCATTATTCTCAAGCACGCAGTGGCCAGCTGAAACCATGTCACATGTTCATTAGTCAGATCTTCGAATGTATTCTATATGTTAGATATTAAATTACCTTTTATATAAATCTGTAAGGGATAGATTTTTTGGAAAATCAAGATGATAGACTAAAAACCAGACCAGACAACTCTTGATACTTAGATTTATATCCTGTTAATTAATTTTTGTGTTTTATTTTCTTTTTTCATCAACATTTTTTTATTTTATTTGCATAATCATCAATCATTATACTCCTCTGCATGGTGTGCACTCTGTATATGTAGGTATTTAGCAAAGATATAAGCCACTTTATTTACTTTCCAAATATCCATCCTAATTTTTTAAATATCAAATTTTGCTGATAAAAGCCATAACAGACCTAGCAATAGTGAGTTGTAGAAATCACTATTGTTATGTCTAGTATTAAATTAATTCTAGGATTCATTGTATTCTTGCATTATAGAATTTGATCTGATTTGTTTAACATTCAAAGATTTGTCTTGTCATTCTCTTATCTAATTAATTGAACATTTTGAATTTAAAAACGTCAACCTTAAAATAATATATATTTTTACATCACTTGGGGCCAGTTGTTTGATCAGTAGTAATAGTGGAAGTTAGGAAAAAGCATAGATTTTTATGATAAAAAGTCGTTTGCTTAACTATCACTATTACTATTGCCCAAACAAACCAATGTATGCACTTGAAGGGAAATATGAAATATGCATTGTTCAATTATGTGACCTGGGAAAAAATACTAGGTATTTTTCTACTTATTTTTACTATTCTATTAATTTGTATTGTATCTATTTCAAGATGATTGGCTTGCTTCTTTGTATTGTATACATACCTCTATTGCTATTGTAATTTATTTTTTATTATATATCATATATCACATACCGTCTATGATATGAATCCTGATCTAATTAGGCGTGCAGCAATCAAATGAAATGCATTGTTTTACTATGTTTAAAGATCACAATCTTCTACGTCTACTCCCGATAAAAAAGTAGTTTCGCAATCATATGAAATTATAGTATTATTTATTAAATATAATTCAAAAGTGCTTGTTTACATATTTTTATAATATATTTTTCCTTGCAGATTTTGTTAATTAATGGCTTATAAATTCACTATTCTTATTATTGTCAGTATTCATTATCCTATTTTTGTAAAAAAATTATAGTCTTTATATCTTACTTGGGGCCATATATTGTATTCATGAACAATCCTGTTTCTTTATGTGGGTGTAAATCTCTCCTTCCGCAGATGAAATATGTATGTATATCAATTATCCCGTTAAAACAAGTTACCAAAGTCACATTTTACGAAAAGATCATTATACATTAAATCTGTTTTATAGGTACTCAAAACAAAATGGAATGGAATTTAAATACATGCTTTGTTATTTGTTTTACTAGAAAAAAAAACATGATGGTACACGATTATCGTATTTGCTCTCGATTTGCTTGTAGCTTCTCGATTGGACAGTCCAACCGAAGTCTGATTTGAAAGAAAAATTATCTTTCAACAGACTATACGATTTAATTAATTCGAATTCTTGAGTATGAGGTATAATTTTTTAAATATTTTTATATTAATGACAGTGTAATTTTTTTAGTACACATGTAAAATTTAATTAAAATAATAGTTTTATGGATACTGCAATATAGGAAACAGAATGTTTAATTTTTGTATTTTTTAAAACGATATAAGTATTTAACAACTTGTCGATAAATATTAATGTCTGAATAGCACCACTTCTTTTTCAAACTTTATACAATCAATTTGAAAATTAAATATATGGTCTTTATTTGAAAATATAGAGATAAGGATAACTCTATTGCATGAAAATAAAATAGTGTTTTGGGGTTATAATTTTTTTGATGTTATAACAATATATTTGTTCATATTTTTTTTAAGGAAATGCTTCAAGAGTAAATGGATCTATCATAATAAAATTGATTAAAAGCCTGTTTAGCTATGGGTTTTGCAAAATGATTTAATAAGTTTACGTTAAATTTAGCAAATCGAGAGCAAATACGAAAATCGTATACTGGGCCCCAGACGCCAAAAGAGGCCCCAGCCTCTCAATATCTACTAATTACAGATTCATAACATATTTTTCATTCATATTTTTTTTTTTTTTTACATACATATACACATAGATAGAATCTAAAAAGTCATTAGGTTTCATACCGGGTCGGGTAGCCCTTGACACATAAATAAAATTGAAATAAAAATAGGTGGTGAATAATAGTAAATAATACAATCAACAAAAGTTTTTAGTATATTTTAATTAGGGATGCATCCGATACCGATACCGATATATCGGCGATATCACGGGTTTTCCGGTATATAGAAATCGGCGATATCAATCTGCCGATACACCGATACTAGGGAATGCAATCCCATTCCCGCGAGATCGGGATCCCATGAGATCTCGAGTCATTTTACGAGATCAATCCCGAACCGAAAAATCGGACGAGATTATCGGGATTGATCAGCATTTTTTATGTTTTATGTTTTTATGTTTAATTGTGTACGTCTATAGAGCTTTCATTTTGTTCATTTCATCATTCATTTGATCAGCATTTTTTATGTTTTATGTTTTTATGTTTAATTGTGTACGTCTATAGAGCTTTTAGTAAGTACTTAAAACTTATGTTCATGTCACATTCAAATAACAAAAATAGCTTTGAATAATATTTGCTTTATTTTATCAACCTAACATATTAATAAAAACTACTACTAGTTAGTAGTTTTTACTCTACTACATTGACTGATTGATGTTTGGAAACACACCTACAAAAACTGCTCTTTTTATAATTTGCCCAAAGCTCACATGTACGTTGCACAGAAGGAAAGGAAGAGCGTCCTTTTTACAGCAGTACTACAAAGATGAAACCTTCTACATAGCATGTTCGCTTTTAGACTACACTTTTTCTTTGCCTGTCAATATTTTCGTCATCCATTAGGTTATTGGTGATTATGTGTCCTAGGTATTTTGTTCTTTTGGTCACCTTCAGGACCACACTGTTCGGGGTAACTAGAGGGATACTTATTGGGCCCTGACCAACAACAATAACCAACAGTGCTGTTTTGTTGCTGAGGGTTATAGAGCATATTTGTTTCTTCAGTAAACCCTTCACAGACCTTTAAAAGAATGCGCAGTCCTCTTATAGACAATGCCATCAGTACCATATCGTCAGCATAACTGATGTTGTTTAGACACTGTCCTCCGATGTGACAGCCTACCCCTGCGTTGTTTAGCCTTTGAGTGAGTTCGTCCATATAAAGGTTGAACAATATCGGGGACATGCACCCTCCCTGTCTCATGCCGCTCTTAAGGTGGACAGGTTCGGAAAGACTATCCTTCCACCTTACTTGGTTTTCCTGTGCCACAAATCGAGTATACGTATTACCTCCGATGGTATGCCTCTTTTCCTGAATTTAGCCCAAAGTAAAGGGTGAGAAATGAAGGCCGTGCTCAAGTCTAGGAAACATGTGTATGAATTAGTATTTTTATTTCTGTAGTACTCCAGTGTCCGTTATGCAGTAAATATTGCAGCATCAGTAGATGTCTGTTTTTTTAAACCCATCTGGTTATCGTTGGTTTCCATGCTGGATTCGACGTGATCTAGCAGCACGCGTTCGAATAATCTCGCGATGGTTGTAGCAATCGAGATCGGTCTGTAGCTCTCATGGGAGGTTGAGTCCAATAATTTGGATTTTAGAATGGGTGTTATTATGGTTCTCGTCATATTACTCGGTAATTGCCCATTCTTTGTAATGTCAGTAAACAACCTCACCAGAAGCTGAAAGATTGGTCCTCCCGCCTGTTTGACGTGTTCGATGCTTAGCCCGTCGAGGCCTGCCGATTTCCCAGCTTGTGTCTCAAGTTGGTACTGACCATGTTCACAGTAATTGAAAGGCCATTGCCTTCAATTGAGAAACTCGAGGAGATTAGAGAAGTCGGAGTAAAGGTAGTGAAATGATCTGCGAAAATGTTTGTGATTACTCTAGGGTTTATTTCTCCATTTGTATTGCTTGGAATTTTACTCGATTCCGATGAATTTTGTTCGATTTATTCCAAAACTGCCTGAAGTGACGATTATCTAGGTCCCTGGCTATTTTATCCATCTGTATTTGTTCTTTTTTCAGAGCCAGTTTGAACGCTGCATGCTTTAATTTTCTTTCCTTTACAAATCATCATCGCATGTCTGGATTCCGCATTTTTTTGTGCAACAACGTCATTCCATCTGCATGTTTGTTTATATCATTGTGAGCTATGTTTACAATAAATAAATATAAATTATACAAGTAATTTTGTCCGTTTCTAATCTAAACCCACAACTTTTTACACCTTTTGAAATCTACACTATCCGCACCGGTATCGTCGATTCTTTTTTAAAATATCAGTATCGGTATCGTATCGGCAAAAGTGCGTATCGACGCATCCCTAATTTTAATGATAAAATAAACCTATTGAAATAATATACTTTGGCTTTAAATTTTTTGCAACACAAAAGGCAGCGGGTAGTCCCATATTTATTTATATTTATCAATAGCTGTAACCTGTCAAAAATGATGGTACTTTTACATGTCGGTTCCTAAAGAATGAGTATTTATTTATTTATAAAAAAATAAAAAATAATTTTAAAAGGAGAAGAAAAAAAAAGAAAAAAGTATACTATAAAGAAGTTACGGACATTACACGAAGATACGACGGACGGTGGCCCAAATATTTTTTGGCCTTACTAACGTCACAATTATTTTAATGATCAGAAGCATCTATGTGCGCACAATCTTCGTGGGCCCAGTCTTTGCATTCATCATTCATAGCATTGAATCGCATACTTACTTATGCTTGTGAAAACTTCCAACAAAGTTTGACAGGAGCAAAGAAAAATTTTGGCAAGAATAAAACTAACAAAAACGTGAAACTCACTCAGTGCCCATACTACAATTGGATTACATTTTTTTTCTAATAGATGATGTCCGAAACATCGTTTTACTTTACACAAAGTGCTTGCTGTATATATCCGGCGAGCTCCACCACTATCCGGCAACCGAATATTCGGCCAATTTTAATAATCAATTTTTCTTAGATTGTGCGGTTTTTGTTTGCTTGCAAGTAGTCTTTTTTAACCAATAAATCAATTTCTTGGCGTAAATTTCATGAAATTTTCACAGTTTAATGAAAATCCAATATCCACCAGATATTGAGCTATTATCCAGTATCCGGCCAGATAGTAAAACTAGGCCAGGTAGGCCGAATACCGGATATCCTTTTCATCTATAATCTTTAGTGTACTATATGCTTGAATATGGTTCATCAATCTGATGCCCATATTAAGTGATACAGGAAAAATTATAAGTTAAACTAGAATTTTACTACACAAATCATTTACGGGCACAACCTGAGCAACAACAACAACCTCCTGAATCGTTTTAAACTCCAGAGCCATAAATTAATTTTAGCTTTACATAATGTCCTCAAATGAGTATTTAGATATAAAACTAAAATTCGTCTTAAAACTAAATTCTCCCAGCAAGAGAAAGATAAACAAAGATAGATAAATGTTTGTACCTGCTAATTATTATGTGGGCTAATATAATCACATCTAAAATGAATTTTATTTTCTGTTGTGAATATGTAAATATTCCAATTGATTAATAAACTAATCAAAAATAAATAAAATCATATTTTGTAAGAGATTGAGGACAGTATTTCAATAATTTCATTCGCAAGCGTTTCCTCTTCAAGGGATTTAAAAAATGTTTTGTAATGTGTACCTATGTATTACCAATTCCATTTTGCTTAATTGAACAATACTCTTCACATTTTCGAAGGATATAAGTGTAAATAATAAAATAATTAAAATAAAAGTAAATAAGTGTGGTAAAAAAATTTTGGCTAAAATCCTTGCTTACCTGTCAATACCCTGGTTTCAGAGAGTAAGGTACCGCCACAGATGTACTGAGGATGAGATCCAGTAGTCTTTATACGATATAATGCTGCATGCCAGGGCCAATCACCAGGCTTGGTAGATAAACCACTAGTTATTAATTCAGTATGTTGAACAATTCTCTGTCCACATTTTGGAGCATCCATTACCCTATTAGATATAACCGTTGGCCTTCTGACAGGCAATGGATTACTGCTAGTAGAAGGTTCAATTGTGGTTGTAACTTCTTTTCCACTCATAGTATTTATCAAACTATCAAAAGGTTGGATACCTAAATTGAAATCAATCAAGCCACGACGTTTCCGCAAGCCTTTAACAACATCATCTTCAAATATTTTAACTATCTGACGTGTTAGGTCATGGCTTTCACTGCCATGCAATACCGCTTGTTGAGAAGAACTTATGAGGAAGCATAATAGCCATAATAAACTAACAAACAAACAATAACCACTAGGAAACATTATTAATCGTAATAATGCTGTAAAGACTATAACTATTTATGTTACACTTTTAAAACTTTAATGTTTCGACACAGCTTAACAAATCAAGAGAAGAACATTTTAGGGACAAAGTAAAGGAAATTGACTACCACTAAGTTCATGATCAATATTCATTACATGTTGCGAATCACCAATACACTCAAAATGTCATATACAGGGTCTTTAAAAATACGAGTTTTAACTGTCTCCCTACATTGATTTCATTCATTAATAATTTTAGTGATGGATTGATATATTGGGAAAGGCATTCCCTCTTTATCATATCTTTTACGAAAAAGTGATCAAACTATATCATTTCTGATTACCTATTTCATGGTTTTGTGCTAGGCAAGAAAATAGACAGTGATTCAGTAGAAAGAGATTCAATGAATATTCCTTATTGACCTATTATTATTATTATTATATTATTATTGTATTATTATATTCCTTATTGACCTATTATTATTATTATTATTAGTATTCATACAATATGAAATCATAAAAATATTAGCTTGTTTTATCTTATGGTAAGACCTTCACATACTTTTATTTTTATTTTGACGCTACAACAGGCCATGAAGTCCAATTACTGCAGCAACTCCCATCATAAAAACACCCAGGCTTAAGTAAATTACACAGATTTATTGTGAACTCACAGGGGATCGAACACAGAACACTCGGTATGTGAAACCAGTGTCAAGCCCACTGAACTATGAAAACTTTACTACTTTACAATTCTCAGACTTTACTAAATCATGGGTGAACCCTTGATTTAGTAAAGTCTGAGAATTGAAATCCTCTCCTGGATATCAACAAGTTCTATTTATTGCGGTGAAAGAACTGCATTTGATTTCAAAAACGGTACAATATTGACGTAGTAAGATTATTTAAAAAATTTATAAGATCGACAATATAAATTGAATAGCAATTTGATTTTTAAAGTCAAATTTCACTATATAATAAAATTGATTGTTCGAAGAACTTTGTGGTGACATTATTATTAAAATAAAACACAAATCACTTTAATAATAATAATAATAATTGGATAACTTATATAGCGCTTTGTTTTCACCACTTTATTAGATTATACAATCTACATGTTTCGAGAACAATGTTCTTTGCTTCAGGATTTGTTTGTTTGTACACAAACATTGTGAATATTGTTCTCGAAACATGTAGATTGTATAATCTAATAAAGTGGTGAAAACAAAGTGATTTGTGTTTTATTTAAATAATGCCAATTATCCAGGGCTCAATTATCTGGATTTGGATTAACTATGGTCACATTTTTTTTATAGAATGTTGAAAAATATTTTTTTTTAATTTTAAACAAACATTTATGTTTTGACAATAACAAAAATTTTAATTTCTTCTTGAGCATTCTTGCTTCAGAATTGATTGATTGCAGTAA
The DNA here is from genome assembly GCA_016648135.1 of Agrypnia vestita. Classification (NCBI taxonomy): domain Eukaryota; kingdom Metazoa; phylum Arthropoda; class Insecta; order Trichoptera; family Phryganeidae; genus Agrypnia; species Agrypnia vestita. The sequence goes on along the minus strand of JADDOH010023264.1, from coordinate 43,570 downwards.
AATAATTAAACTGATGAATCTTACTCTGAACGCCCTGTAGCTTAATGTTCTTGTTTATCCTTACTGTGTGCGATAACCTCTTTAGAAATAGAAAATTTAATCTTGGTGAGCTACACCGGTTATCAAGCAAAAAAAAAATATTTTGATGGTTAAAAAATCCAGTCACAATAAGACGTTTTATCATTTTGCTAATTTCTTGTAACTCGCCATTTCTCAATTGCAAAACACGTCAATTTTTTAAATATAATGAAAAAATGCAAAACTTAACTATTGTTTAAATATAATGAACAAAACGCTAGAAACACTTTGTAGAATATCACACTTTGGCATGCAGCCAGTCTTGACCTTACGCGACGTACTGGTAAAACCAGGCATGACCAAAATTCTAATTACCTACTAAACCACCGCTTGGGATAATAACAAATAGAATAATGTCTCTTAATCAGGATGCAAATACATATTTTAGTTTCCAAATAGTAAATAAGTTGAGGTATCAGATTAATATTTCAAATAGTAAGTTAATAATTAATAAGTTGAGATAAAATATTAAAATTTTTGCTTTATTTTTCCTTTACGTCCTGGCTACTTTCACGTCTTCCTATTTTGAAGCCTAAAAAGCTTCACTAATGAATTTAACTAAAAACCAAAACATTATTTATTCCTGAACTGACTGATTACACTTCTGCCGATGCAGTTGATTAATTACAATTAGTATTTGGATCACGTTATGGTGAAGGTGAGGGGTCGCATTTTCCAAAGAGCTCTTTAATTACTGAGAAAATCAAAGTAAGGCCAGGCGCAACAGAGTAAGAAAAATTAAATTAATCTAAAAATAAGACGCATTCAATTGTTACATTAAATCAAACATATTTTTTTAAAAAACAGATACGAGCATATGTTGCTGTTTGTAGTTGATGTACACTTGTACGTTAGTTCAAGTTATTTCACCATAAATCTGTGAATATACATAATACAATAAGGAATTATAATATTAATTTACAGAGAAGCAAGAGGATCAAATCTTGAAAATCTGCTTCTATGTTTACGACACTCCATGTCAAGGTAAGATTCTCGATGATATATGTACTACCATTCATGAAAACTGTTGTGATCAAGAAATATACAGCAAATAATAAATGATTTTTAAAAATTGGGATTTATTAATTGCATTAATTTTTACAGACAGGTTTTTACTTATAGTACATATTAATAAATAAATGTAGTGTAATAATTATAAATAATAATAATAATTACCTGTCTGTAAAAATTAATGCAATTAATAAATCCCAGTTTTTTTAAATCATTTTTTAATTACTGTATATTTCTTAATCACAACAGTTTTCATGAATGGTAGTACATATATCATCGAGAATCTTACCTTGACATGGAGTGTCGTAAACATAGAAGCAGATTTTCAAGATTTGATCCTCTTGCTTCTCTGTAAATTTTGTCTTAAAATACAGCTGCCAGTCACAAAACTTCAAACTTACCTTTCACTTTATGCCATCTTTATTGATTACAATTATCAATTTCATTAAATGAAATTAGTTATTGATGTGATTTAATTAATTAAATATTTTTTTGACTAACGGGAGGAGGCATCACAAAGTAAATATTAATATATATATATATATATATTTATTTTAATAAACCACAATGCATTTATTATGTATTAACTTTGGTTGTAAAGTAGTCGAATTTCATACCAAAAATCTTAAATTAAAAATCTATATTTAATAATACACATTATTATAATGGCTTCTATTTATAAAATTGTTCAATATAAATTCACATAACTAATAGAGAGATGTAACGTTATTCAACGCCTGTGATATTCATTGATGCATCGTGAAATGTATCAGTGAATAAGGTGGAAGTGCTGGTTTCATTTTGCGTAATAAATCCGACAATGTTTTACCACGTGTTATTTTATTAATTTTATTTCCAAATCAGTTGCCTTTCTCTTTGTTTTATCATTATTACTGGAAATATAAAATAGAGGATAAAAAATCCCGAGTTAATGTAACAATAAATCAGAACTCCAAATTCACCACAAAAACAATGAGAAAAGAAATTACTACCGCTCTCTAATGCACACGCACTGCAACTGAATCGCTGCACATTAAAAAAATAAATGATGATGTAATCTATTCATTTCTATTGCGGCATAAATATTCTGATAACAGATTTGCAAATTATGATTTTAATATTTACTAAAAATATGCCGTCGAGGAATGGTGGTATGGGAAAATCCCTTTTCATGTTTTAAATTTTAGTTGAAAATACTATAATTATGTTGTTCATCAGTAGGTACCAGGTTTTATGCATCAACCTTAATAAAATTTAAGAATTTGTACACTCTTGCGAAATCACCACCACAAGAACCTGACTAACAGTTCATTACTACTAACAGATTACAGAGTAAAGGAATAATCTTGATTATGAAAACAAAGTTGAGTTTTTTTATTTTTTTATTCTAGTCTAGAGGCATGAATTTGAGGTGTTTTTTCGGGTGCTATAAATAAAAAACAAAAAATATTTTTCCCATCCATTTTTAACAAGATTTATTCATGTTTTAACAATACATAAAAAAATGGCGCGCCAAGTTTGTCATGATTGCAATCCTCCAAATGATCTGAAACATAAAAATAAAAAAGATATTTTATCTAGATAAATACTGCTATCCTACTAGCTAAAAAAACTGAAAAAAAAATTTTTTCGCCTATTTGCGGATGTTTGAAAAAATAATATTTGTTTTTACTATTTTTTTGACTTTTCTGAATTTTTTTAAAATAGTAATTTTTTAAATTTGTTGTAATGTTAGTTATTACGATAGAGACATATATAGAGAAGACTCATACCAAATTTCAAGTAAATCGGTTAAGTAGAACTTGAGAAATCATGACAAACTTTTTGAAAAAAGCAGTTTCGAGAAAAACGCTCCATAAAATGACATATTATACTTACATTTAATTAAGCTGCGATTCCTGCTCCATACATTGGGCCTTCGTCTACTTAAAAAAAAGCATTTTCTGCGGGTGACCTTGGATTATTATACTTCAATATATAATAAAAGAATACATAAGGTTTTATGAGAGAATGGGATCGCAGGTAGACAGATGGTCCCTAACGTCTTTTGTTCGATTAAGCTGCGATTCCTGCTCCATACATTGGGCCTTCCTCTACTTCAAAAAAAGCATTTTCTGCGGGTGACCTTGGATTATTATACTTCAATATATAATACAAGAATACATAAGGGTTTATGAGAGAATGGGATCGTAGGTAGACAGATGGTCCCTAACGTCTTTTGTTTGATTAAGCTGCGATTCCTGCTCCATACATTGGGCCTTCCTCTACTTCAAAAAAAGCATTTTCTGCGGGTGACCTTGGATTATTATACTTCAATATATAATACAAGAGTACATAAGGGTTTACGAGAGAATGGGATCGCAGGTAGACGGATGGTCCCTAACGCCTTTTGTTTGATTCGTTTCGGCCCAGCCGGTTTGGATGTCGTGTCACTAAAATAGTTATATCTCCGGAAATAATTAAAATTTTGACATATCCTCTTAAGGACATATTTTTGAAAGGTTGAGCTTTGAAAATATGAAGAAAAAAAATTGATTTTTTCAAATTTCTACACTAGAATACCCCCTTAGTGTTAAATATGGTGTATTAAAAATGTATACCTACAATTAGATACAAAATTACAAATTTATGGTATTGTGGAAATGAAATTTTTCTAATTTTGATGGTTTAGTACCAATACAAATTTTATTCAAAATAAAAATTTAAAAAATTAAATACATATTATTGAAAGGTACATGCACAATATATATATGTGTGTGTGTGTGAGTGTGTGTAATAAAATAGATATATAAAGAGCTGATTATAGTAATTGTCGGATTATTGAACAGTGGATTGATGAGACAGCATCGTAAAATAATTTTTAATTTTCAGTCAAGTGACTATTTTTTACCAAACTATTTTAAAATTAATTTTATTTGGAATATGCATACTTACAGGAAGTCTCTAGTAAAAATCCTCCTTTTTACGCCAACTTAAATATCAAACTTAAATATCAATATATAAAAAACAAACTTCCAAACTTGTGTCCGAAAATCCCACGTGCGCAGGCAAGCAATAGTTTACTGAAGGTCGAGAATACTGGTCATATAAATCCGATTATTGGGGGTTTCCAAAATGTTTATGGCGACAGTTTATTTTATGCAGTTAACTGTATTAGAGCATTTAAAAGCCTAATCAGTTAAACGCGAATTGTTCTATCGGAAACATGTTCACTAACAAACGAAAGTGTCTCTAGGTTCGGAAAAAGTCAAAATTATCGGCGTCAAAAAGTCTGTAAAAAGTTTTCACAATCGTCTTCAACAATTTCATCGCTCTGGAAAGGTAAGGATGTTTATTTAGCTGCTCTTGAAAATAACATCACACAATCAAAAAAATTTGTGAAAAAAGTGAATCCCGGATATAAGGAGTCCCGGCTATAAGGAGCAAATCTAGTTGGTCCCGTCGTATTCCTTATAACCGAGTTCGACTGTATTTACATTTATGTTAAAATTTTCATTAAAAATAAAAAATTTAGGTTAAAAATAATCGAGACATTTCAACAGTTTTTATCATTTTATTGATTTCAAAAACTTACAGACAATTTTTTGACTAATAATAAAATGCAAAAATCACATTGCAGAATATCACACGTTGGCATGCAGCTAGTGTTGACTTTATCTGACTGGTGAACCCAGGCATGACCATAATTCTAGTTACTACTTTTACATTTATAATGAAACCACTGGACAATTTATGCTACATATAATAACAATAAAAATAATGGCTTTAACACCTTAACCATGATAAAAATAGTTTTAGTTTTTAAATAATACTTAAAAAGTGCCAGAATAATATTGTGACAGAATTAATGTGAAATATTCCCAAGTACAGGTATATAAAATAATATTTTCAAATCGTAAAACAATAAATACAGTGGAACTACAAAAATATGTTTATAGTACAAGAACATTAACATATTATAATAATCAACGTTAATTAATTTGTCTATGCTTTTGCACTGTTCAATTTACAATGATTTTCAATAGATAAGATCTGATCAATAAAATACTCAACATGGTAAATTTTTTATAAAAAAAAGTTCTCGAAACCTGCATGACTCATTTTAAATAAGACAATATTATAATTTAATGAAATAAAAGGACTGACATACACTTATTTAAAACACATTTCTGATCTCTATAAAATCATACAATATGGTAGTTACATTTACATGGGTATCACTTAAAACATGTAATTTGCAAAGCATGTTGATTTGTTACATCACATATACAAATGAAAATGTCAACTCATTCTTAATGCACCTGACCAATAATATTTCACAGGCACATAAAAATATCCCATTCTACATATTGTGTGAAGTTTTCTAGGCCATTCTGCCGTTCTTCTCCGACCTTTCTGGCCGACGCAATGATGATTTTGCTGATGACTAAATCATCCCTGATGGTGGAGTAGGATCCAGCCAGACTGATCGGACACACAGAAGATTCTGATCAGCCATAAAAACCCGAGAATATTGATTCAATGATTTTGATAATAATATTCAGATGGATGAAATCAATCGATTTATTTTATTTTTTAGTGTGCAAACCTGCATTTTTCTTATCATTATAGAATTATTTATATTTTTGTCATTTTCAAGATAATAAAAAAAGTTAAGTTATCTTATCAGGATATCTTTATTTGCGTAATGTTTTATATGAATATAAAAATTACTTTAGAGTTCTCCGAAGGATTCCAAGACTAACATAACAAAATTTGATGCAAATCGTGATACAAGCGATTGATTAACACATTTGTGGACATAACCGTCAATATTTATTGCCTCATTTGAAAAATAACAGTTCTAACTGTCAGTCAAGTAAAGATTAATTTATCCATTGTGAAATGAGATTACGTGTCTTAAGCAAAAATGTTATTTCATATTTTCAATGTAAAATATTTAAAAAAAATAACAATAGCTTATGATGAGTTTTAATCCGCAAATGTGTTAATGACAAAAAAAATATGATCCAATCCCTGATTCATAAACAAACCTTTTCACGATTACATATATCGAGGGCAGAAAGCAAAAAAAAAGTGATTATTTCGAACCTTACAGGAGAGCAAAAGAAAATTCTATCAATCTGATTTTGTCAATGTTTGTTTTATTATTAAAAGATTTCCATATTTGTTAATCCAAAACACCTGTGGAAATCCTTTAATAATAAAAGAAATATTGACAAAAGCAGACTTAGAAAACATAATTTTGCTCTTCTGTAAAGTTCAAAATAATCACTAACGCCCTTTTGGATTTCTACCCTCAATATGGTAAACAAAATTCATGAAGATTGTTGAAATATCATTTTATTTATGTTTATGATAGAGCAATATTTTAAGATGACGCAATTAAATATTTTCGTAACTATCATAATAATTTGTAATATCTAAAAAAGGTTGTAAAATTGTACTTTTTTTCTCATCTTATTCCAAATGAACACACTATCAATAGTAAAAATTAACAATATGTCATTTTTGTACTATAAGAACTACGCTAAATTACCCAAATATGATGAATGACGTTAAAAATATAATATTTCAATGACTGAACACATTTTACAATATATATAGTACATCAGGGATTCAGAGAATCAATTAGTGGAGGAAGATGGGATAAATTAGAGCAATTTAATAAAATGAGACAGGAAGGTATACATCTTTCAAGAAAGACAATCAAATTAGTATGTGTAAGCCGTATGTATGACGCATATTGTTTCCCTGTGTTGCTGTTTATATCCGTAAAAACCAACACTACGAAACGATATGCGCAGTACACGTAGTTTATATCTAATTATACTAATTCAATTGTCTTTCTTAAATGGAAAGATGTTTACGATTGTAACATACAAAAATGTGAAAACATTCAGAAAATTTTTTAATATATCTTATTTTACTAAAAGTTTTGACAACAAACTTAACTGAAAATCGTTAAAGCAGGTATGTACGGGATGGTCAGTAGAACAAATTTATTATGTATATTACCGTAATAATAATCAACGCCGATATTTTTTCATTGGTAAAAAATAAGTTCTGGAAATCTACAATTATCATGCAGATGAAATCATTAATATATGAATTAATTTAATATAAATAGGTATTTCATTGATATAATATTAGTTTCAACAGCCAAAATCTTATCAAAATCCAACTCATGCTAACAAAACCGTGGCATGAATCCTTACATTATCACAAAAATGAAATATGAAAGATAAAAATGAATCATTGCAAAATGTACGAAAATAGCATGTGATATATGACAAATATAGTACGTAAAAGTGAGAGTTAACACCCATGTTTTATATAATTACGTAACTACGTAATTATAAGGAAAATAATATTTTTATAATAACATGTAATAATTCAGTAAAAATTCTAATATGGAAAAAATGATTAGGTGCTACAGAGGAATATTATTATCATACTATAACATACACACCAATTTCACGTAAATGTAAATTTCATGCAAATATGCTGTGTGCAGCAAGACTAATTCCAGCACCTTACATATCCAAATCAAAAATAAGATCATTTTTGAACTTCACATCCTGATATTTCCCTTTATCCAAGTCCTTTGACGCAAAAGACGACATTTTGAAATCTCCGTCATCTGACTTGGTCTTCTCGTGCAGAAAATATTTCTCTGAATCACCATCATCCGTGTCCGCTAAACCACTATCTCTTCGGCTTTTAGAGAAGTTCTCTTTGTGATCACCACGTTCGTTTCCCGAAAATACATTCTGAAAACATAAATTTTAAATAATGTTATATAAAAACTTCTTGCTTTCCAGATTTTATTATGTATTTGGAAAACTGCAGATAAATACAAATGCTTATACATGGAAGAGAAAATCTGCCTATAAAATATATATTTTTTATAGGATACTTTAGCAAAATATTCCAAAGTCATGAAAATATAGGAATTATCTTTTGGGCAAATAAGAACTAAAAAAAAAGCATTATGATTATTTGTATGAAAGGATTATTAATAACATGAGGCGGATAAAAAAAATACATAATACATTGAATTATTTGAGCAAATTTAATCTTTGGAGCAATTTATATTGACACTTCAAACCGTGAATATAAAAATAAAATAAAGAAAAACAATGCGTGGGAGAGCATAGTAAAAGATCCGTCAGACATTCGACACACGCATACGATTCGACATACGCAGCCGTCATTATAACCTCATCGGGCGACATTTCCGCGACAAGTTATATGTCAGTCCCGGTGTGTACACGTCAAATGACCGCGTCATTGTCCCTGAAACATGAGCGTAGATGTTGATGCGACATGCCGCGCGGAATGTTTTGCGATTTGTCCCCTAGTGAATACATGGCTTAAAGCATTTGTTTTAAAAAAGTCAACAAAATACTTTGTGATTATCACAAATAAAATATAATCCTGAAGCACTGTTTAAACTTTCTTGTAATAGAGTTATCTTTGTTACACTTAATCTCGAAATATTTACATATAAAGACCATACATATGCTTTGCTTATAAATTGAATAAAGACAGTTCAAATAGAAAGTTTGGGGAGAAATATATTATTATTTTTTGGGTAGGTTGTCATATACAACGTTTTCAATAAGACAAAAACTTCATGTTCCATCTCCTATACTGCAGTATCCAAAAAAGCATTAATTTTGATTGTCGACTGATTTTTTAAATTAAATTTTACATGCGTATTTAATAATTTCAATGAACTAATGTAAAAATATTCAATAAATTATACCTCATACTCTAGAATTAATTAAATCGTATATAGTCTGTTAAAAGATCATTTTATTTCCTATCCAGACTTTGGTTGGACACCAACTATGCCGATCGTAAGATTATGCTCCCGTCAGTTTATACAAATATATCCTAAAATGCCACATTAACTTTGTTTAAGTGTTAGTAAAGGAAAGATACCCGTAAAGAAGATACCATAAAAAGAATACATTTTAGAAATCCCATATCGCACCAACAACGGTAAATGCAGAAATTTAACTTTTAAAACAATTGAAAATGTTTGAATACGAAAGTCGCCATTTTTCTTTCTTACAACTGTCAAAATTTGTTTGTTATTGCAGACTGATTCTGATGTTGTTTTCCATTATTCCTATCTGTTTTCCCAAAAAAATATGATATAAAGACTTTGACAGAATTTTAGTCCTCTTAATTACATGCGAGCAATATTTTTAAGGAAATAAGAAATTCTTGTTTAATTTTTCACCCAATGATAATCGTTATTTATTCATGGAATAGTGATGTGAAATATTTATCGTGGTCTGAAAAAGTCAACTTTTATGTATTTTTACTTTGACCAATAAATTTTCAGGAAAACAGTATTATATTACCTACATTATTTTAAGTTTATTTATTTCGAAAAATATTCTCAATAAAGTATTTCAGTGTTTTACAGTGTTTAACATAAGTCCACCTGATCCCACTATCAATAAATCTTTTCAACAAACTTAGAATAAAGAACTTATAGGTAATTAAGAATGTTCTTAGGTTTTCACAGCCACTCAGAATCTTCTGGTTTGTGTCTTCTGGGGTATTATGCCATGTTTTTACGAGCTTTCTGGCCGACGTTTCAGATCCCATTGCAGGGTCCATCATCAGGGCTGTTATCGCCGATGGTATCAGTTTGGATATGCACCAAAAAATCTTTATGAACCACTTGGAATAGCTCTACGTCTACCGGTTTCAATACCGCTGAACCTTAGTCAGGACGCAAGCTTTATTTTTCTTCATTTTTTTTATTTAAGTCAACGAGCTGTACGAGCCTCTTTTGTGCTGCATATTATGCCTTTATTTCCTTTGTCTAATTCATAACTCAAAACTCGCTTTCTGTCTTGCATATCGGCAAATATTTTGCATTGTTCATCAATATTTATTTGCAGCAACCGCATTATTTGTAAAATGCTATTATATTCAACAAGTTTTAACTTTTCTGGGAACAGTTAAACAAATATTTGGAGGTGGATCCCGACTCACGTCGGGGTCACCACTTTGGAGGTGGATGAGCCCTCCGGTTTTGGATAGAGTTGAACTTAAAGGTCACCACTCCGTTTGTAGAGTCGGAGATCTCTGCTGCGGTTGATGATGTAAAAGTCGCGATGTTTTGACAGAATTTATTCGATTACAAAACACAAGTTATAAAGAATACAGTAGTGTACAAAGATTACAAGTGAAAGCGTGACGTTCGAAGGTATGACAGCGAGGGCTTCCGCTATATCCGAGAAGCCCCGCTGGAGTGAGATGATTTGTTCTGCGGGCGCGTGCTTACATAGTCATTCAGAACAAAGGAATCGGGGGTGTTATGATTTCCTCTTTACTCGGCCGCGCGTGTGGGTATTTAGCTTAGATCAGCGAAGTGCGATTCGTCACTCCGATAGTCCATGCCCTCTGCTATACCTCGCCTTTGTACTCGGTCATTGGTCCGGCTTACATCGTCGCCTGTTTGCCTTGCTCAGCGATTTTGTCTCAACCTCTGTATCGAGGGCGATGGCCTGCTGTCTCGATGCCAGCATCTGTGGTAACTCATTACACGGGTGTCTGTGTGTATGTGTCTCGGGCCACCACAAATATATTTAAAAAATATATATTCTTTCACTGCAGACACCCCAGTAGCAATTTTTTAAATGGCATTTTAAATGTGTTGGGGTGAGGAATTAAAACTCTCGTTAAAATTTTGCATGTGTCCTCATTCGTGTAAACGCAGCGCAATAAGACCATTCATGTCTCGTTGAGAACCCCAAAAATTATGATTAGATTATAGTATTAAAATAACTTTTAATTATAATTCATTTTTAATTGTTTCAAAATAATCAAGTAGACGTACATATCAACATCATTTATAATCCCTCACTAAATCTGGCATGGATGTTGACATTTATAATATATTCAACATAGATTTTGGCAAGGATGTTAACATCTTTAATATATTCAACAAAGAATACCTCCTGCAATGTATACATAATCTAATCTTATAATGAATGCCATAAATATTAATTGCTCTTATTATTTATTCTGATAATACAATACAAAAAAATTTAATCTATTATTAATCAATCTACTGTAGAACCTCGTTAATTTGAATTTCAAAGGACCTAAAAAAAACATTTTAAATTATGTGGAACCGAGCTAATTCAAAACGCAAGGAAACATTCAAAGACAAATTCAACTGCGAAATTCGCCGTAAATATTAAAACTCATGAAAAACCTGTTCATTTTATGAAAACCTTTGTATTTTAAAATCATTTTGAGAACGCAACATTTATTATGCTAATACAAAGATCATGTTATTTCTATTACTAAAGTACCCGATATTTATATATTTGCTGTTCTCACTTGTGAAAAATCAAATTGATTTTTCCATTTCGTCACGTTTAGACAACCGTAATCGAAAATATTTTCAGTTATTTTTGAATTTAAGGAAGGCATCTTCAATCTTAACATGATTTTAACATTCGATTCTGTCTTTTTCCGACTGAGAAAAACACACAGCACAATTATTAAAAATGTAACTGCCCATAAATATGTGAAATAATAAGCTAGTATGAACTTTATTCAAAGAAAATACATTTTAACAACCAACTTTTATTATTTATTTTAAAAAGTTATTACAGTTATTATAAAAAGTTATTATAGTTATTATAAAAAGTTATTATAAAAAATTATTTTAAAATTATTATAAAAAAACTATTATTAAAAAAAATCAATCTAAAGAGGAATTCAAAAAGACGACAAACAATTTTAAACGCATTCAAGTTTGAGGAATTAGCGCAAAACTAAAACTATCTGCGCATTTTAAGGCAGCCAACTGAGGAAAACATGCATAGAATTCCCCTATTATAATATAGATAAAGCGATATATGTATAGATAAAGTAATAAAACTAATTCCACACGGTACTGCAAAATACATAAAGGACACACGAGTGCACCTGACCAAAAAGCTACACACATTTTATAAGTTGTTAAAAAAATTCAAATTATGTGATTTAAAATGTATTGATTTATGATGCAAGGATATAAATATTATCTCAAATTATGAATTATCAGAGTTTTCTATTTATCAGGTGAGTCAACTTTGAATATTTTGGGACTTTTCGTGTGCTTTAAAATTCTAAATTATGATGAATTCCGAATTATCATGGTTCGAATTAACGAGGTTTTATTATATTAATAATCTAAATTAATATGGTACTAAAAATAGTGTCAACCATGAACAAATATTTTTTATAATGAAGAATAACTATCAGCTCCTGATAAAAACAGATGTATGATGCATAGATCTTCTTCGCAATAAAGCAATGACTTAGTTATTGTTCCTTTTAAAAGATAAATAATAACAGATTTTAGAGACTTCTTGATAATATAAATGATAAAACCTTTGTTGTGATATACACTTGAATTGTTATTATGGATTTATCTACAGATAAAATGTTTACCATTAGATAATATAATAATTGATCTGCAGTGACGACTAGGATGTGCAATGCACGCGTGAAAAGTTAACATTTTAAGAATCGGAGGTGATAGAGTTCGAGAGAGATGCAAAAGTAGTTTGGTCATGTGGAAGGTATGGACAGTGTTGAAGGCAACAGAATCAGAGGCAACAGAACAGCTAAAGACCAAGCATGTTCATGTTGGGGGACAACGCTGTTAAAAGCTGTAAAAACCGAAGAGATGTATAAAACATGAGAAGATGTATAAAAGTGAATAAGAATGTATAAAACATGAAAAGATGTATAAAAGTGAATAAGAATGTGGCTTAAAGTCCTATTTATCTACTACTGAGGGAAAAACGGCGTGATGGTTAGTTAATTATCCGCAGGGGTAGGCAGAGAGGATTGAACGCCACGCTCTTCTATCCTGGCACACCACTTTTGCTTCGGTCACATTCATACATCTTCTCATACAAGTTCTACGGTTGTTGCGGCTTTTGAAAGGGCCATCCTCAAATACTTGTAGTATCTGATCGTGCCAGGTCTTTCCGGATGCCCTCTAATCCTGTTATCTTCAACACTCGCCTTATATACTTTCTTAAGCATCCTTTTCTCGTTCATACGTTCCCCGTCTCAGCACTCCTTTCTTTATTCTATCTACCACACTATGGCCAGCGTTACATTCACTTCTAATTTGTTCATTCCTCACTCTATCGACCAAAGATTTTCCACACAAGTATCTTAGTGACCGCATTTCCACCGCATTCAGTCTACTTTCATACCTCTTTTCCAATTCCAGACTTCACTTCCATACATCAGGGTTGGCACTAGAATGCCATTATGTACCGCTAGTCTTGCCTCTTCATAATTGCATTTAGAGCACCATTAACTTTGTTTCCCGCAGCCACTCTCCTTTCGATGTCATTCTCAGCCCTGCTGTCTCTACTAAATATACTTCCCAAATACATAAACTCATAAGTTAGCTAAATGGTTAAAATGTTAACATTTTTCTGCCAATTAGTTGACAATAACAAATCCCTTTAAATTAATTATACCCATAAATTGGTGTAATTTATGTTTTCTTAGTTTATTTGGCATTGGGATTTTACACAAAATTTAGGGGTTTGTTACCAAAATATTACCTAACTTTCTTATTGAATGGGTAAATAATATTGATAATACCTCATCGCTGACGGCCTCTAAAGAACCACTATCCTCAGGATCTCCTTCGCTGACTCGTCTCTCTTGTGCTCTCTTCTTGTTACGCTTTTTTCTCTGGTTTTTTGACTTCTGACCTAGGATGCTGCTATTTGTTCTGTAACAATAAAAGCAAATCATGTATGTGAAAAGCATGATGACATGGCCCATGTTGTATAGTGATGTAAAACAGTAATATATTAAATACAGCTGTTCATGTCGCTTGGCAAAATAAAACAAACAACATCTGCTGTCAATTCAATCACTTGAGAGTGTGTGGGTCAAATGACAAAGCTTTAATAAAAACAAATTATTTAGTTATTGTATTTTCATAAGATTGTAAAAATTATTCATTCTCAAATTGATTCCCTTGATTATTGATGCAGACTATTTTTGTATATAATAATAGTATATAATACATATTAAGTGATGCAACCAGGAAGAAAATATTTGTATAAATAAACTTGGCCCAGTTGTTGGCAAAAATTCAAAGATTTCAATGAAACAGGTCAACAAAAGCGACAACACTGCGTAGAAAATTAAATAATAATTTGGCATGCCTTACATGCCTTAACATAAGAAATCTTAACGAGCAATATTTTTCTGTACTTTTTAAGTGAAATTTTCTTCAAATTATAATTACTGAACCAGAGATTAGGGAACAAGGATTAAAAGTCATAAATCATCAAGTAGGTACCTGAATGTCTGCTTAGCAATGACATTACTAAACCGCACAGTCTTCTTTAGGCTCGAGGATTCTTCGGGAATGCAGTCGGCGGAGCTTATGGAATACGAAGGGGAACCACAGTAGTCCATAAAGTCTACACTGGATTCTGAAAAACTTCTCCCGATGCGCGGTTTAAACTTTAGTATCCCTTTCGAACTACCATTACTCGAAGCAATGCCCGAGTCGTAATGGTCTTCCGTTTTCTTAGGAATAGGAATCGTATTGGTTTCATTGTTTTCTTTGACATCCTCGACATCATCCACAGTGAGCAAAATGTTCATTTCATTATTACCTCTAGCGGATACCTCAACGACAGGCTGAATAGTGTTTTTAGTAACTTCTGACTCGCTTTCTGGAAATATACTGTCAACTGGAGTATCTAAAATATTTTTCTCCAATGAATCAGAATTCAGACCGAAAAAGTAGTGGTCGGGTATCTGAGAATCGACAAACTCCACTTGCACTATCACATTATTATCCCAAGCTTCCACAGTAGGTTTGTGACATTTATTGCCAAGTGGAAATTTTAAAAAGAAAGCGTGATGTATAGGGAAGTATCCAGCGCCGATAGAGCTGAACTTGATTTGCATGGAACTCTCGTCATCCATAACCTCAGATACTACAGATTCGGGATCAACATTTTTGACATGGAGAGTTAGAGCTATCGTATTGTCTAAGACATGGCACGTGTACGGGGGGGCCAAATAAACGAGATTAGGGTCGCGGAAACTATTTGCTTTAGTCACGTTAGTCCGATATGTTTCACTTTCACTGAAATTTTCTGAGGATATCTCTGTTATGAGACTGCGGGAATTATCCTCATCACTGGCACAAGGAGAGTTATTATCACTATCGACTCCGCTGTCTTCCCGACTATGCCAAGACAGTTTCATCTTTTCGGAGAGAACTGGCAATGTTATTATTAAGAGCTTTTTACTTAGATCGAACTTTGCAGAACCTCCTTCGTCATCCACTTTATACGGTAATGTCAGGTCCAACTTGTATCGAGCCGGGGTCTCGGACACTAGAGATAAGTGCTTATCTTTCACATCCAACTTGGCTTCCGCTGACGACGACAGAAGTGGGAGATTAATCTCTATCACAAGAGCTGACGGAATTGCACAGTTTTGTTTACAATCTTTTTCGTACGTATACTCGGAAATATCGGTATCCCTGCGCTGTTTCACTACGTACTTCGGAACAGAGTACGGGAAATCATCACAAACACTATTCTCGGATTCCACTGTCTTAGCATTAGAGACTTCAATTTTAGAATTCGTGGGGAAACTGTACTGCGGATACAGTTTATCAAGCAACTCGGCATCTTCGGATTTCGATTCACCGGTAAAATTTTCGTTTGATTTCCTCACAACCGAAGGAATAGCGAATCCTTTATAGGCAAGTTTGGGAAATCTTAAATTCTTTCTATCAAGTTTGACGTTATGATTTGACTCCACGGCTTCACAAGCAGTATCGTCGAGCATTTTCTTAAATTGAGGATTTTTCTCCGCCATCCGCAAAGTACTGGGGTGAAAAACAACGTCGTAAACGATGCAACGATTTCTCATCTTGTCGTAGTCGTCGTGTGGGGGCGCCATAGTGTGAGGAATCCTCCAATTCACACCTCGCTTTCCGCCGTTTTCCTGTACCGAATACGAGGGTTTATCCACATTTTCATTGCTACACACATTTACAAACGCTTTTTTTTCCCCGCCAACACTTGTCTTAATTACATAACCAGGCAAAGGATTGATAAAAGTCACATCCACACCACGTTGCTTTTCGAGTTCGATTATTTCCGACTGATAGAGAGCCCGGTTCGCCGGGTCCTGTATTTCTTCGCAATATTCGACGAACAACTTCCTAAATTCTTTATCTTTTAATGCATCAGAAAAGCGATCAATGTCTTGATGAGTAAATTCAAACTCTGCGTTGCGTTCCTGCGCTGCCATTTTTGCTTCAGGTATTTTTCCACTCGACGATAATCAGCTGGCACAATAACAAACGAGAAGTAAACACGTCGCCGGCTAAAAAATGCAGGACATTCTATTGGCTGGCTGGAATTGTATAAAAACTTTGCAAGGGCTGTCAAAATATGATTTTCTACAATAGCAATTTTAGTACACAAATGAATAATGTAATGAAAGTACATTATACATATATAATAATTTTACACGTTTAGATAAATAAATCGAGAGATTGATATGCATTCTAAAACATATCCGGCACTTAATTCTAATAATTGGTGTAAAAAATGAATTCATCAAAATTATAATTTGTTTAATAAACCGGGAAATTTGTTTAAAGAAGCAAAGAAATGGCATATTTCATTGATTAGGCAACGCAATAAGATCAACGAGAATTAACGCCATACATCCCTATCTTGACGTCTATTTTAGTTTCTTTCACATCTATATATCTTATTGCACAACCTCTTCCGTTTTATGGCTTCTGACTTCACCACTGTTCAGAAATTTTCGTGATATACATTGACTTATATGTACATATCCATTCGTGCCTTACATATCTCTTTGACTATCGTTAATCATTTCATCCAGCGTCTCACTGGATGACCGAATCATTTAAATCACCGTATTCATAAAAACGCTCACTACGTTTTTAAATATTTTCTATACATTAAGTTCGTTTCTTACTGATTTTTTTCACACGTTCTTTCCAACATTTTATTTCTAGTACAGTTGCCGGCAAACTTCTTGAAAAATTTTGGCGTAGTGGGGGAATGTGCAGAAGACAAAATTTGGGACTCGTTGGTGGAATGGTACATGCGCAAACTTCCCCACACTACGCCGAAAAATTTCAAGATGTTTGTCGGCTACTGTACATTCAGTCTACTTTGATTATTATTCTGACATATATAAACGACGCTGGAAACATATAACTGGTTCAATAATTGTTTTATATAATAATAGTTTTTGGAGTTTTTTTTTACTTAATAACCATTTTTCACAGTAAAATTACTATTTTTTAGAGAAAATGACTACATTGTTATAGGCATCGATACAGTATGTATTTTCCTATTACAAAAAACTGGAAAAATTGACATCAATTTAAATAATGAAAATATATTAATGTGTTGAATACCCTAAATAATTCAAATCATCGAGATTGTAATAGTAATTTTCATATAGTTATTTACGTTTAATCTATAAATGTATTCGTTGCGACAAAATCAATACTTTATAGTATTATTAAATCAATATTTGCAGCCCTGACCAGCCCATGTTCTGACATTTTAGCGGGAAATTTGAACTATTTTTACGATGATGCAATATTCGGTATGAAACCATATTTTTGAAACCCTTTAAAAAACTTAAATTATATTTATTTATAGATATGTAGGTATATAAATATTTGTACATATATTTTTATTTATAATAAAAGTTTTACTGGGCTGTGCTCGTGCTGAGGCAAATGATTTACACATTTTATATGTATAGGCTAGTGTATTCTGCCCGTGGCTTGAGTTTAAGTGTTAGAGATATATATATTTTTTTATATTCGATTTATTTAAGTTTTTAAACCAACCAATAAACTCTTATTTGACTACCGCGTTTAATAAATCGTATTATCGTAAATCAAATACCTACATGAAATTAATCATTACACTATTTCTATAATTTAGATTAGAAAAAACTAAATAAAGAGGAACAGGTTGAAAATTTAATTTTTGATAAAATAACAAAAATGAAATTTTCAACCATAACAAATATGTGATTTTGATAAAATCCCATAAATATTTGTTATTTGTTCGCAATGGTTCGGAAACAAAGCCGGTATAATACAATTAACTTTATTCTTGCACATATTGTTACGTGTTTATATAGGTAGTTTTATGCTCATTGTGTTGTAACATAAAATAAATTAAACCCTAAAAAGATTTTTGTCGCCCTCGAATCCTGTCGCCCCGTTCGACGATGGTTTAGTGTCGAAAAAGACTGCGGCTCGCCGACATACATATTTTGCATCACCACCTGGCAGATAAACATCGAGACGCCATCCGAGGCTCTCTTGGTCAATACGTGACTAAACATTAAACTCACGAGAAGCGCTCCCTCTGCTACTCGAATGATATCACCTCACGATTAAAGATCGACTGGTGGAGCCGGTACGATCGTGCATGGGAGACATCTGACCTACTGACATTTTGAAAGTTTGAATCGAAATACATATACCTACCCACCACATACCCGAGCGCGTTGTGTAAAAAATACTACACGCAGTTCGCCGCAAACTAAAATCACTTTCTATCTATTTATTTACAAAGTTCGATCGCATTCAGCCGCGTTTGACAACACGCGAGTGTGAAAATTATGCGCCCGTTTAATCGAGGTCACTTCAAATTTGCATTGGTTCTGTTGTTTTTTGCCGTGATTTTGTGTTTGTTTTTTCAAGATGTTTTTTGCGCGTGGTGTCGAGAAAGCGGTTGTGTCAAGATTGTGACCGTTCCCAAACCGACGCAAGCGCCGAATAAACGTGTTACAAAAAGCTTGTCAGAGCTGAGAAAAATGACAGAATTGAACAGCCGCATATTGATGTTCAACCACGTGCCAAATGCCGGAAGCGAGATGTTTGTTTTGATTTTGCAGTGGCTTCAAGGGAAAAACAATTTTAGACATATCCGATTGGGAGGATCGAAATCCGGGAGACTCGATCTGGACGAACAAGTAAAACTTCAATTAATTAGTAACTGAAGTGTTATATTTATGTTTATAATTACTTAACTTTTAACTATAATAAGCGTTTTTTAACACTTTAATAATGCCGTTTAAACATAACTCTGAAATTTAAAACGCAAATGCATACCTAATTAAAATTCAATTACGAAATTTTAATTATTCGAATGACAATATGAGGTATATAGCTGTGCTTCGCGGGATAATTCGAACATATCCAGGGTTGCCAACTACATCCAGTTTGAAAAAGATTTATCACCATCATTATTTATGTACAGTCTGTCAAGAAAGTCTTGACAAATAATTGAGGGCGCTGCTATCGTTCACATGGTAACACTATTTAAAGATTAACTGTGTTAAAATAAAACACTGTAAGCGAAAATTTTTTCGTAATTATTTTTTTGTTCCTTTAAAATGATTTACATACATACTTTACTTATTTTTACTTCCAGACATAAAAAACTTCCAGCAAATTATAAATATTAGAACATACACTAGTATGGCTGTCTATATCCGACTGCGGTCATGTCATCTGGTGTGATTTTATATAATATAATTAAATGAAATAAATTGATTAAGGGAAAAATAAAAGAGATATAATTATTGTAATATAAAAGAATTTAATAAAAACATTAAGTTAAAAAAACACAGTATAGAAAAAATATTACTACTGCTCTATTCCATTAATACTGCTCTATTCGAAGAGCATTTTTTATATGAAAATCCTATGCTGATTAAAATTTTTCGCAAAAGTTCATGGCTTCCTTCAAAATTTAAATCGCCCCGTACAACTTGCAACAAACTTCTCAAAGTGGGCACCTCTTTTTTTACTGTATAAAAAATGCACTTTTTGCCTTATGGCACAGATGTCAAAATCATCCAATTCTTTTTTGGTTGCTCTTTCCTGTGTTTACCCGGTGTTGTAAATTTGCCTCGGGTTGTATTTCCCTCCTTGACAATTCTTCTTACAGAACTCAGGATGTGCCTGAAAAAAAAACATTGAAATTCATGAGCAACACATTAATTTATTTTTCTAGAATCAGTTTCAGAGTTACTCAGTTTAGCTACTTATCACGCTCCCAATGAGCTGATGCTAATGTTCGGCAATATATTTTTGTATTTTAAGTATATTAAATAGATTAGATATGAAAAAAGGAGAAAATTGAAAAGTAATATTATGTCGTATATAGTAGTAATACGCTTCGTCTAACCTAAATGGCGCTTACCGTGTTTTGTTCCTTGACCGTCACTACAATCTGTCATCTGTCATTTATTAGATACATTCGAAACAAATTAAATACCCTAGAATGTAGTCTAATAGACTTGTTATACATTTAAATGTTAAAATTAATCAAGAAAAAATAATTTAAAGTATAATGAACACAGTACTTACCAGTCATTTGAGATCATTATTGATGTCACATGATAGCTTTCCGGCTTCAGACTCCGCCAAACAATGCGTATACACACTAAAAATTATCCGCCTAGATCCACTACGAATTGTTTTACTCATATTATTGTTTTTAAAGTCTTTCAACGTTAAAAAATATTAAAAACAAAGAATCCACCAGTTCTTAAATTAACCTCAACCCAAAACAACACAAGAAAATGACAAGAATGACGGAACTGCTAGTATTGCCAGTAAAAAAATTTTTTGTTTCTCAGTTTACCCACGATCAAGACTTTATTGACAGACTGTATATGAATACAATTTTTTGTAGGGTAGATACTTCTTTAATACATTTTTAAATAAACCTACAAATGGTAAATTCTCGAATCATAAATTTAAAAAAATTTACTTGTGCAAAAAGAATTCTGAATCTATATTTCTCTTCCATTTGCTCCATATAACAAAAAAAGACTAATGAAAATGGAATAAGATTAGTCATAGAAAACTTCTCAGCAGTTGACCTACAGTAAATATTTAGGCAACCCTTCAAAAATGATGGAACATTGGTTCGCGTCTTTGCTAAGCCCTAGTATACAGGGTGTCCCATATCTTGACGTCAAGCCGAAATCGGGTGATAATAGTTATCAGAAAAATATTTAAAAAAAATCATGTGTTTTAAAAATTATAAGCATGAACCTCCCTTAAAGAAAGGCTTGGGTACATTAGAATTATGTTTAAGGAAATACGAAAAAAATATTCAAAACCGGGTTTCATTACAACAAAAAAATATTTTGTTCACAATTTAAGAAATAATCTAGCAAGTGTTATACCATTTTGGAATCCTTATTAAATGCGCCAACTTTTGAAGTCACTTGTCAACCTCGTGTAGGACATTTTTTTCCAGTATAGTCAGTTAAAACTCGGCAAAGTATTGTTTTTGAATACTTGGTTTGGTCAAAAAGTGACATTTTCTTCCAAGCTGGAGTAGTTGGCTTTGAATTTTGGACAAAAGTTTACAGAAGCATTACTCAGAATCACATAATAATTAAAAAAAATGAAGAAAAATAAAGATTTGTAGCAGCAGGAGTGAAAAGACCGTCACAGGGTGTAGATTTTTTTTAAATGCTTATAATTTTTAAAACAAATGACTTAGGTTTTTTCAAATATTTTTCTGGTAACTATTATGACTTGGCCTATCACCCGATTTCGGCTTGACGTCGAGATACGGGACACCCTGTATATTTATAGCATCGTTTTGGCTCTCCACGGAGAGGAGGCCGTAGCAACATGCCGACGGACGGACAGATAATGAAATTATTATGTTTGATCGCTGAAAATTTGCCATTTTGCAAATTATAATAAGGAAAAAAATCGTGAATTAGTAAAGTTTGCTTAGTCTTTTTAAAACCCATTAAAAAAGGAAAAACAGGAGGCTTTTTAAGAAAAGGAAAAATATTGTGAATCTAAAGAACCTACATATAAAAGTCTTTTTAAAACGCAAGAAAAAACAAGGATTGAAAGCTTTGAAAAAGGGCAGTTCTTTCCAAAGAAAGATTGTTGGCAAACCCCATTACAAACCTATTTTCTTACTGTTAGCAACATTTAGTTTTATATTTACACAGTAAATATTTACTTAGTTGGACAAACTAAAAAATGAAGACAAGGAATGTTGTTTTGAATAATAAATGTTGAGATTTTTTAATTTGACCTTTTTTTAAAGATAACAATAATCAATAGGAATTAATGTAAATAAAATTATTCAAATGGATAAGGATTTATGAGAGGATACGTAAATCATTTACAGAAAATAAAATTATAAAAGAACAAACAAACACATTGCAAGATATCCAGAGTTTAATTCTCACACAAAAACAGCACTTTTGCAAACTTGCATAAAATATTCTTGTCAAAAATAAATTATTATTCATCGGTTAATATTGCTTGACCACAATAACTTTGCGTGCGGCGACTTCCCGAATAATTCAAATAATTTTCCAACAGCCACCAAGTTTTCAAAGAATCTTTATTTTAAAATTTAGATTTCCACATGCCTAATATTTTTTCCCTAGCGGACTTAATTAAAATTACATTTAGTGGTGGATTGGTGGGTGAAAATTATTAATTAAACTGAATCGAAATGATTGCTGAATATAATGATGCTAAGAAGTATGGGAGTAAATAATGATGACCTTTGTTAACTTGTTGCTCCGCACTTCTAATGCACATGATCTTGGCACGAACCATGCTAAAATATTAATAAACACATTTCACATGTACTTAAATAAATCTGTTACATGCAGAAGGAGCTATCTGAAGAGATGTCAGATGTTATTCAAGACTTGGCAGTCCCTCTTAGTTTTGACTGCTCAACGTACTTTACTAATTTTACCAAATTTGGATGGCACTTACCAACACACTTCAATGTAATAAGAAATCCTAATGACAATATTTTATCAAAGTAAGTACCTATGTAGAAGGAATAATTAGATATACATATATAGAATATACAGTAGACGTTACTTACTGTGATATTTGCTTTACTGTGTTTTGCATTTTGGAAATCACCAACAGGGATTTTCTAAAAGTAAAATGTCATGTATATCTAAAGAAAAATTAGATGTAGGTATATCTAAAAAAATTTATCAATAGTATAAATATAAAAAAAAAACAGTGGAACCTCCCATAACGAGCATAATCCGTTCCTGAATCTTGCTCGTTATGTGAAACACTCGTTAAGAGAAAAAAAATTCCCATGTAAATCAACGTAAAACACGATAATGCATTCCATGCCGAAATTTTTTATTTTTAACGTTATTAAAATAAAATTACATACATACTTATAAATTTTTAAAGATCGTAACAACTTGGAATGCGATTTAAATTTCGAAAAAATAATTTTAAAAATATGACAAATATGTAATTAATTATTTTTTACAAGAAAGCTGTATAGAGACATTTGTTTTTGCCGACGCTTCAAAATTTGGTGAAAATTATTATCATCGAATAAATTTGTAGCACGCATAGCCATCTCCTTATTAGGATGATGCTTCTCAATGTACGATGCAACATTATCCTACGCTCATACCTCGTTCTCGCTTCTGAATGATTTTATGTTTCATTTCTTATTTTTTTTCTCGAATGGCTTCTGGGTGTCTTCTCGTGGCTTTTTCTTTGGGTGCATTTTTGCAAGGGTTATTAAAATTTGCAAAAAAAAATACAAATAATGTCTGAACACAAGTTTATAAAACAATAATCACAAGCTGATGCACTGACGCGAAAGTCCCAGCTCACAAGTGCGTCTTTCGTTATGCTACATCCCCTTTCTGCATCACTCGTTGTGCGAAATGTCGCTCGTTAAGGGAGCATTTTTTTCACATTTTTTTTTGCGAATTACTCATTATGAGAGGTGCTCGTTATGCGAGGTTCCACTGTTTATGTATATCTAAAGTAAAATGACATATATCCAAGTAAACATAAACAAAAAAAAAACTACCTACCTTGTAAGTGCCTTTTTAAATTAATGTTGAGGATAAACATGTTTTAGTATTTCTGTTGCATTTTTAAAGTAGTTATTGCTTGATATTAATTAAATTAAATTAAATATTAAAATATATGACAAAATTGTCTATTAAAAAAATGAATTGAAATGAAATTCACTTCCGTGAAATTCACTTACCATGATAATATTTAAATACTGTACCGGTAATCACATTAAGCGATCACTTTTTATGCACATACATATTTTTTAAATAGCATGGTTTATGTTTATTTTTAAACCATTTATGACGTAAAACTTGATTGATGGGAACAAACTAATGACTGTCTGTGCGTGTTTCATACCACAAAATTTTTCTAAATAAAACCTTACCTGCCGACCGTGAGATATCTTATTGTTTGTGTTCAATGACAGATGCCGGCTGCAAGTGTACTCCTGATGGTTTCTTCAAACCTCATTAAAATTTAATTTCCATAAAATTTGGACATGTCACCTATATATTGCTTTGGAATTTGTGTAGTTATGACACAGACAGTATTGATGGTTGTGAGTTCCCCAGCACCAACCATGAGGTACCTTGTGCCTGTATGGGTGAAATTAGGGAGTAATCCTGTAAAATTGAATTGGTAGGGAAACATTAAAAGAGTGCATTGACACACTTTTACAAATCTATATACATTTATTATATTTTTATTTAAGATATGACAACAAATTGAAAAATTCATCAACCATTAATAATATTGAAGACACAGAATTTAACCAGGAAGAAATGATTTTAAATATTGCTGAAAATGATCTTGCAATACCATACTTTTGTGGGCATGATGCCAATTGCACGAATGTAAACAGCAAATGGGCATTTGAAAAAGCAAAAGAAAACGTCCAGAAGTTTTATCCGGTCATCGGTGTTTTTGAATTACCAAATGAAACATTGTATGTCCTGCAAAAGAAACTGAAATTTTACTTTGATGGTGCCCATGATATTTACGTGCGTAAATTCCAAGGTAATAAAACTATATACAATATCTACTAAGACATTTTTTCTAATCAGTATATCACACTGTTTTCTTTTGAATTTTTTAACTATATTCCTTTTTTACATAGAATTTTTAAGATTACTAGTATTTTGTACATTGTAAATCTCCAGACTGAATCTATCTGCCACTGAATTAAAACTAAATTGTTCATTGAATTATATTGTACAATAATAATAATTTTATCATATCACATCATGTGTAATTTTCAGAAAAACACAACAAATGGAAAAACAAGACATTATTGAAAAAGAGTGTCACAAATAAAAAGTTGAAAAGTTTTTTGGTGTTGGAATATGAATTCTATTATTGGATAAAAAGCAGACTTTTGTCACAGTTTGAAATGTTTCAAATAGAGGAAAGAGAGATCAATGCGATGACAAAGTATTAATAGAAATGTGATTATAAATATATACGGGATTCTGTTTAAATATAGTCCTTTTACACGTTTTTGATATTATACCTACAGCACAGTGCAAAAATTGTTTTCAATTTTGACAACATTTCACCAATATACATAAAACGGTAATATTCGTCCATGGAATAACCTGCACTCCTTTGCACATACATATTACTCACCCAGGTGCTAAAAAATTTCTTCCGAAGTTAGCTAAAGAAATTGAAGAAGGAGACACAGACAAAATAGGTTTATTTTGTAGAAAAATGCCGTGCAAAACGTATTTAGCAAAAATTGAAAAAACTGCTGTTGGGTTTAAGGGTCGGTTACATCAATTTGTTTTGTAGTAATCTTTAGTTTAAACCATCAAATTTTGCATATTCCACCAAGCAAACAACCCGTTTTCGTAAAATTCAAGCTGATGCAACTGGCCCTAAGGATTGTTGCATGTTTAATGTGTAACAATATTTCAGATCATCTTATGAAATCTTAAAATAATCGTCCACATGCAGACTTCAACATTGTACCAGAAAATTGGAAGTCTAACAAAAAGAGTGGATGAAAGCAGGAATGCCTACTGATTGGTTTAACAACTTTTTTGTTCCCGAAGTGCAACAATATGTCAAGGGTAAAGGTCTCCCGTTCAGAATTATTTTTGTCGTAAATAACACACCTGGATGTCCTGTATTGAAACACCCAAATGTGAATGTTTCATTCCTTCCACGTAAAACAACAACCTTGATTCAACCGCTAAATCAGTTTATTATTGCGATATTTAAGTCATATTACATTACAAGAACATTTCATTATATACTGGTTAGACTCGATAAAAACAAAACACTTATAATAATGAAGTTGTGAAAAATTGTCAAATGGATTCACAAAATATGTTGGTATCATCAGAATTAAAGCCATGAACCCTGCGTGCATGTTAGAGACCAATTTATTTATAATGTGTTTTATTAGCTGGTTAGCTGAGGGACAATTGAACCTCATTAAGATATCATACATAAAATGCGATTGAGAAGGCTTTGAAAAACTTATGATTAAACATTTTGCTGAATTGCTGATGAATTTCTTAATGAAAAGAAAATACTCGAAGAGGAGCATGTTAAGCCGTGTATTCACTAGGGTACAAATTGCCCCTTAACATCACGCACGGCATAGAGTCTACGTGACGTTGCAACGTCGCGCAGTGTACCGCGATGTCACGCACGGCATTTCTACGTGCCGTGGCAACGTTGCCATGCGTACGGTACCCGAGCAGGCTAACCGTGACATTGCACCGCGCGTCAGTACCACGTGGTATGTTTACAAGTGAATGCACATGCGCTGTATCCATCAACATAACATTAGTGTGGGAAAACGAAATTGTTCTCCAACTCATCGAGCTCTATCAAAGCCATACAATGTTGTGAGACACTTCAAACCATGAATATAAAAATAAAATAAAGAAAAACGGCGCATGGGAGAGCATAGCAAACACACTGAAATAAATAGATAGGCAGCTGTCATCAAAACCTCATCGGGCGACATTTCCGCAACAAGTGATATATGAGTCCCGGTGTGTACACGTCAAATGATCGCGTCATTGTCTCCGAAACATGAGCGTAGATGTTGATACGCCATGCCGCGCGGAATGTTGCGCTATTTGTCCCCTAGTGAAAACATGGCTTTATTTTTTAAAGGAAAATATCAATGAAAGCGAATTCAATTCTTGAGAGGCTGCGACTAGCTAATAAATTTGGAAATCATTTTCTAACAAATGATCACAATATAGAGTGAGCTTTGCAGTTTCAGCGAGATTTGACCGCTTGCATGGCTCATCACTAAGAGTCATACAAGTAACTCACGAAAGAACAATCACTGCAATCAACAACTGAATTTTTGTTCAAAACGAGACAACGAGAAAAACAACAAAACAAGACAAGTGAATTTGTTACGAAATAGTAAACCACCCCTGAATATCTCAAATGAGTATGATTATTGTCTGATAGTGGGAGTGAATAAATTTTATTATAATTTTTATACATATATTATTTTTTTAAATAAAATGCTACATAATCAACAATAATGATTTTATTCTTTGATATACTGGATTGATTTTTAAACAGGGAAACATATCTCCCATTTTAATGATTTTTTTTCGCAGTATTCTGTTCAAAGTACCTACCTACTGTGTAAAAACATAATCTAGTGTATATTTAAACAATTGGTAATTTATTCTTTTTCATTCAATTTTGAATACAAAATATTTTTACACTTTGGGTGAAATGTTGGCAGTTACGGAGATAAGCGAAATCAAAGCTTGCATTTTTTTCCAATGTTTCTGGTTAATCTTTTGTAAAACGATAAATATCATGAATGTAATTAATATTGAATATTAAAAATTCATTCGCTTTGATACGAGTCAAATAAAATTATTAAAATCTTGAAAAAAAAAGATTTTTTTTTACCATATATTTTTGTTACACAACCACCTGTCATACATTTGTGGGACTACCGAATAAAATAATTCACAATCGTAAAATTAGAAAAATTAAGTTCACTCTGATTTGCTGGTTTTTTATCTTCTCTTCCCTGCACTATATTATGCTGCAAAGTTCTCAATCATAAAAAAGGTGGGGAAGATGACCAACGAAAGTAATTCCTTTCAAAATAATTCTTCTTCCACGGTCTCCATCGAATTTCAGACCATCATTTTCAGATGAAAATTCTTTGTTTCCACGTAAAATTGATGACAAATGATGTTGGGATGGAGAATTTTCTTTATACCTAGTACAGTTGGCTCTTCGTATTCGGAATCAGAATCGGTATCAGCACAACTTTCTTCCAATACATGATCTAGCCCAACATGATCTTGACAGATCTTGTTCCAAACACTGCTCGATATTATTGTCACTGAGAGCCATTTTAAACGAAAACCATAAAAAAACAATTAAAAAAATTACATAACCACCTACCATAGGTCTCTCAGGCCCCCTGCGATAGTTTTTACTCACCTGAAGCAAACGCACGCACGTATGAGCGCTTGCGCGACACTTAGGGGCGCGGGAAAAGGTACAGAAAAAGTACGAAACTTGGGCGCAAAAATATTCACGATTATCATTTCGACGGGGTCTGTGAGACGCATGGTAGGTGGTTAAGGGTTAAAGCGAATGGATTTTTAATATTCTCTATGAGCTACTGTAGTAGTAATCCAACATTTTACAGAAAATAAGTCAGAAATATTGAAAACAAAATGCAAACATTAATGTCGCTTATCACCGTAACTGTCTAAATTACTGTCTTTCTATCAAGTTACTGTAGCAATAGTCTAACGTTTTACAGAAAATAAGTCAGAAATATTGAAAATAAAATGCAAACTTTGATGTCTAAATTTTATTCACACCACATTACTGTGTTATTCTGAGACTATCTTTTTATGGATGAAAAAATGTACCTAATTTGTGAAAATACTTTTCTTATCCCCCAAACTCAGCAAAATGTATTTATGAAGATTGATTCATAAATAAAAAATATATAAGTATATGTACTAACTTGCTTCGTTTATATATTTATGCCACTATATCATTATAGTGGCATAAATACACATGTATGTTTTTATAATGATTAATCTACTATGAAATTAACATTTTGGGACTTGTGGGATTGAAATTTTTTGAATCTTGGCATATTTCAAATTATAGGAGTTTGAATTTACAGTTTTACTGTACTGTATATGATTTCTCCTTAAAATTTTACAATATTTATTTGTCAAATTATGGTGAAAATTATATCGTAACCCACAAATCGACGATTTTGAGTTTTTTGTGTATTTCATATGTATTTAATTATATCTTTAATTCCAAGAAAGAAAAAAAAAATTATAAAACAAAAGTTATTTATTGCAAAATATTTTTTTTCTTTCTTGGAATTCAAGATATAATTAAATACATATGAAATACACAAAAAAACTCAAAATCGTCGATTTGTGGATTACGATATTATATGTAGGAGCCGTCGATATGTAAATATAAGTGGAAAAAAAACTTTAGGTACAATACATTTTAATATGTATACTGTAAACAAAAAACAATCTTGCAATTTCAATCTCAAATTAGCAACCATTGTCTCACCAGGAAGGCATATAAATAATATATCCCGGAAGAGAATCTAGAAGGTTACAAAGGATCGGGGAAACTATTCACATAAAATAGCGATGTACTCCATTCTGTGTATCTTTGTTTGCTAATTTTCACTGGAATAATCTGACATTTTATGATGCGAATGTAGAAATATTTTGATTTTTGTGATAGTTATTAGATGCTCTATTATTTTGAAGAATTTCTTTATTGAGATTTTTGAATTAACAAGTGATGAAATTGATTGGTTTGTGGAATATAAGAATGATTTTGAGATAAACGTGAAATTAATAAGTCTATAATTAGTGATTAGATATTTCTGTGCATGTGACTGGTATTTAATCACAATAATTTTAGTTTGGTAGTGATTGGCAATTGTGAGATTTTGGTGCCAGCGTACCAATCATTGCTTGCAATGCGACAAATATAGTTACCAATCATCATTACATTATCATCACCAATCACACTTCGTACCACGTAACTTCTTAGAATGCATTTTAAAATAGTTACTAGTGATGGTTAAACCGTTATTTTAACTGGTTATTTTCGGTACAGTTATTTGGGATTTGTATCAGATTGTGTCGATGATTGATAACTAAGATGTAGTTTTTGTCTAGTACCGATGGTTGCCTATCGAATTGCAAAAAATCAGTTGCTAATCAAATAATGGTTAGTGCGTCACTGGTTAAAATACTATCATTAATCTTTACTACTCACCTTATTGTTATGACTGTAGTGTTTTCTAAATAAACATGGCTGTTGTTTTTTTTAGTTTGAAGTAGTTGTAGAAATAAAATATGATTATATTTATAAAAATTATAAAATTAAATAATAAACAAGCTATTAATTAACCCCTGGTGTGCCGCTACTTGCGATGACAAATACACGAAAGAGCTATTTTTACTTGATTGTTTTTTTATTAAAATTCGTGGTTAGATGCCACTAATTAATTCTTTTTTCTTCTTAAAAATACGTAACTAAGGTTTTTATTAGTAGCTACTTGTTTTATCACATTACCATTGTAAATTTTTATACCATAACAATTTCTTTCGACTTATACTAAGTATTGCCTTACCCAAGGAAAATGATTATAAGATAAAATACTGAACTTATATTGGGGTTTTGTATGTTTTATTTCATATTCCGATAGATTTAACAGCCGAAGGTACAGAAACAATGTAATATAATATCAATAAACTAAATAAAAAACATATTTGAAAATGAGAATCATTGAGAGCGCGGATCCGCTCAATGAGGCAAGGTGATTTGAATACAAAATTAACAATATATAATCTACGAAACAAAGTCATTCATACGATATATGTTTCGCAATAAATGTGAAATAAAAAGATAACAATAACCGAAAACAAGACTCACGCACTACCAACGGACACTGAGAACTTTTATGTGAATTTGCAATTTTTATTGCAAAATAATAAAAATACAAAATAAACAACAACTTAGACACCTTTATCAGCAATTACTTCAATAAACAATAAAAAATATTGTCGCACACCTTTCGCACCGATCATAGTAAAAGTGAGTTACTTTTAATTCATTCTAAGAATGAATTTTAACTTTTTTACACCATTCTGATTGGTTGAGAACCTCAATTCATTCAGTAAGAATACACGCGAAGGGATTATGAACTTTATTCCGTAATATTATAATAGATAAACGGAAAAAAATACATGCGGGCGTAGAAGCATCGATCCGCATTCCGGCATACCAAAGGTTACTGCATAATTATTGCCATCCTATACTTTCTCTTGTTTTTATTCGGTCCACAACAAATCATAGATTCAGGGTTCAAACATATTTAAAAAATATCTGCAGTAATAAAAAGAATTGTATGCTTTTATCATTTTTAATTTACTTTTATAAATAAATCAACATTGAAAATAAAAAAGTCAAGGCGTGTGCCACAAACAATAACTTTAAACAATTCTATCCAAACAGCAAGATGCAACAATATATTTTTTTATATCTAGGGGTGAATAATTTCCAGGATATGTGTTTTTTCAATAGCAAAAAGTGAAATGGTTTCAAAAAGCAAAAACTTCTATTAGCAAATGTGAATCAAACGGTTCGATAATATTAAAAAAGGTAATATTGTAGGCCAATTTCATATATATGTAAAGCAATACAGACTCATTTTGTCCACGTGCTAAGTTTTATTAGCATTGCACTCACAGCTTATTACTTTGCAGGCAGAAAGAACCACAATAAATACATAGCATTATAAAATGTTAATAAATCTGAGTGTGACATGATGACAATTTAGTTCAAGATGGCACCAAATTCAATTTACTTTATAAAGTAGGCATAATGCAGTTACATTTTTGAAGACAATTGAAATAGGTACATATTTGCCATATATGTTTTGTATTCCACAAAAGCTTATATAAGATTCGAAATTCCATGGTAAATAAAAATTTTATGTGAAATAAAAATGAGTTGAAGATGACACCAGTGTTCCCCTAAGCACACTGCAAAGGATTCCAAGTGTATCTATCACTTTAATTAGATAATAATCTTAAATTACTCTGTAAAATTTGATGCATTTTACAAGTATATTTTGAAACTGTTTCCTTGCAGCGTAAATTATATATAAACATAATGTTGGTACAATTTTTTTCTACCAGCGGGGTTTTTTGTGTGGTGTAGGCATCCACGATATCCGTGTGAACTGAGTGCAATAAACTTTGATGTGTTAATTAGAAAATTCAGTGCCAATACAACTACATATAAAGCACTCTCTCATGTAGTAGAAAAATATTATAAAATCAATTAAGTTAAAAATATTATACAGATATCAGAGTTACAGTTTGTTATATTGTTGGTTATTCAAAATAGACTTTGAAAAAGAACAGGTATGTAAAAAATCACTTAAGTACTCCTGGTTAAATATACGATATTGACTTGTTTATTCAGTATTTAGGGCACGGCGTGCATGTAGAATAGAATCATGTTTAGGTAAAGTAAGTGCACCAGGAGGAGCATCACTTTATCACGTCATTTCTTCTTGGGATCTTTCAACCCGGCGCCTGCGTTGAATTTGAAGAATATTATGTCACCATCTTCAACAGTGTAGTTGCGTCCTGTAATTAAATTTATGTTAATAGAAATTTTAAAATAATGTCATAATAGTCGAAACCATCGAGATACAAACAGAAAACCAAGATTTTCTCTTAATTTTTTTTCTTCTAAATAATGTTAAAAACATAATTTATTTTAAACCTCAAGGTTTGTCAAAACATGCACATAAAACAAATAAAATAATACACTGTGCATGTAAAAATTCTAAATGAAATAAATATATATTTTTGTGAAAATTTTCGAAAAGCTTTTTATACCATGTTATTTAAGCATCTTTGTATCATTGTGGATGCCAGCCAGCTAACAGAGAGTTAAATCATAAACGATAAAGAATTTGGTGACAGTGCGGCCAATGAGTAATCCCCTTTGCTTAGAACGGTAGAGTGGTGGGCAGCAAGTTACTATTTTGTATTTATTTTTACTATCAGATCTCAGCCTAGTCAATGTAAAGTAAATTCATAGACATTAAATAACATGGAGACGATGCTTTTGTTTGTTCCTGTGTATTTATTTGTTCCTCTGAGATTCAAAATGTTTTCAATGTTAAAATAAATGTACGGATTCACATATTTTCCATTTTTTTCCACTATATTAGATTAGCATAAATCTACGGTGGAGTGGATACTAATAATAAGATAATAATGAGAGCAGAGTGGCTGCTCTAATCATGACTTAACAGCTTTATTCCATAATAAATATAAGAAACCTGGCAAATGAAGATGACACTATAAAGTAGGGCAATGTCAAGAATTTTGAAAATTAAAAATAAAATAAGCTAAAGACGTAGTAAGTAGCAGAAGAAAAAATTAAACTTAATTGAATAGTTTGGAATATTTTAATTATTACCTTGCTGACGGTACTTTCCGGCTGCCTTGGCTGCAGATTCACTTCCTTCTTCCTTAAAATCCTTGAAGTGCATCACTTCAGCCATGATGAATCCTTTCTCAAAGTCTGTGTGGATACGACCGGCGGCTTGGGGAGCCTTTGTTCCTTTCTGGAAGTTTTGAGAATTTCAATCACAAATGAGTTATGGCTTATTGGATTTCACTCAGTTTCATGCTTGCACGATAGTATCACTAAAATGTTGACAATTAATAAGTATGCCATTATGGTTTAAGTAATTTGAAAAATATGGTATATTACAGCAATTTAAAGTGGTGTTAGGGGTAAAGGGGTTATCGTTTTGTTAAATTCATGCATGAATACACCACACTAAAAATTGTCACTTTAAGGGTGGAGGGAGGGGATGGAAGAAATGGTGAAGGATCTGCCGATGACATAAGCCCTGTGGCTTCCACGTTTTCTCTACTCTGCACAGCAGGCCCGAATTTGCATAAAGGTAATTCCTATCTTGGAAGATTTTTTGTGTTTTGATTTGAGTTAAAAATTAAGTTATTAAAAGATAAATTAAAGATGTCTCATAGAGACAAAGCAATTTATATGGAAAAGCATATAAAGAAGTCTTTATTTGGCATCCATGAGGCCTACAACCTTTCTTTAAAGCTAGCTTAAGACTAGCGCCGCATTACGCCAAACTTACGTCACATCAATTCGGCAAAGCAAATGGATTGCCAGATCATCAGTGATTTATAAGCGTATATTATATGGAAAAAATATAGCGGCGTTCCATCACGGTAGATCGGCGTATCACTTTACATAATTTTCCCATATAAATAGCTTTGTTTTTGTGACATTTACAATTTATCTTAATGATTATCCCTTGTAGGTAAATTTCAGTAGTTGTATTCTTAGACCATATTATTACTTAGAACACTAATAAAATTATTGTGTATATTTAATATAATTATTTCGTAATATTACAAGATGTGGCAAATACCAGGGAATATATTTCAATAAATTTTTTAATGTCTTGTCACCAGCATTTCAAATTTATAAACTGGTTTTGACCGCTGAGAAACAACATTGTTACCTGAATGGTCCATGCTTTTACTTCATCCACTCCGGCTGTGAAGAAGTATTCTAGCTGGAGTGCTTTGTATCCGTGAACTATTATCTTATCCAGGGCACTGAAAATAATATTTATGTGATTATTGTTTGACCGTTCTGGTGCCACAAAATTATTTTGTTGGAAAACAGAGCAAGTAGGGCTGACTAGGGGCATCCCTATAAGGAAACAGAAAATAGGACTGGCTAAGACATCCGCTCTAGAAAAACAGGGTGAGTACAGAGCATCAATCTATTATTTACACTTTTTGGAAGCAAAATATTAGCAAATTGGATCAATATTTTCAGATTACAATTTAACTGTTACATTTTTGTGTAAAGATAAAGTTAATAATATAATGATAGATAATTTATACACCACGATTTTTGTAAAACAATTATGTAATGGAGCTTTAAATGACACCATGTAAAATGATTAATAATCTCATCTGTGACCACCACAGGCGATTGACAATTTGACTTAGTTTATTTAAAATCAGATTTCTCACTTATTATATAAGAAGGATTATTTTTAAAGATTTATATATACAGGGTGTCTCCTAGCTAGTAGCAAAAACTCTGGGGAGTCTTCTTCATCCAATTTTGAATAGAAAATATTTAGTACATTTTGGGTGAAATGTCGACAGTTACGGAGATAAGCGACACCAAAGCTTGCATTTTTTTTTCAATATTTCTGACTTATTATCTAAAAATGTTGGAGTATCACTACAATAACTTATATGGAATATTAAAAAAAGAGAACATTTTCAATTCTTGCGTGGTTTCTTATTTGAGGAAACCAGTAATCTACATTGGAAATTAGTAATTGACATTTTAAACATTAAAATGCATGGATCGAAGCATAATATAATTTCTCAAAGTTTCCTAAATCCAATTTTAATTGGAAACTTTAAGAAATTATAAGCATTTAAAAATTATAAGAAAAATTCATCCTAGTTATTTTGCATCTAAACAAAAGTGGCTAGTGAAAAGTAAAAAAATACTTCTTTACCTCACAATACAGGGTGTACCAGAGCCAGTCCATAAAAGGTAGATTTCTGCCGAAATTATGTGTCGAAAATATTCAAACAACAATGCCCTAATATTAATAGTTATTGGGATAGACTACTTCGAATTTTTAATTTTTTTCTCAATATTTTTTACTTTTTTCCGTAAAAAGTAGAACGACCATAAAGTAACTCAAAAAATTCTGGTTCAAATTTTTTCAAGTTGTAAACATTTCATTTGACTTGTATTCAGGCAAATTAATTTATAATTTTCAATATAAATTGCTTTCATGATACTTTTACAGAAGGTAAGTCAGAAATATTGAAAAAAAATGCAAATACTGAGGTCACTTATATTTTTAACTATTGACATTAGGATGTTGTTGCTATAACATTTTCAACTCAAACTTTATGTAGGAATTTGCCTGCTAAGTATCGTGGATAAGTTCTATTACACCCTGTAAAGTTTATTATTATTTTATTATTTTTATATGTTAATAGAATATTGATAAAACAAAAATATTTCTTTATTCAGACATATCCATTTCTTTAATATCCAAAAATGAAATTGTAGGCTTTTGATAACTAAAGTGGTTCAATAGGCGGCCCTCGTAGCCCAGTGGGCATGACTCTGGCTTCTCACACCGAGGGTTCCGGGTTCGATTCCCGGTGAGGTCACAATTAATCAATGTGATTTACTCAAGCCTGGGTGTTTTGTGATGTATTTCACTTCTGTAATTAGGCCTCTTGGCCCGTTGGAGCGTAAATAAAATAAAAAAATAAAAGAATAGTGGAATGGTTGCCTGCCATCCGGGCAAGGCCATTTTTATTTTTATTATCATTTTACTAAGCTTTTAATTAGCTAGAACGTATAACAAAGCTAAATATTCATTCTTAAAAAAAAGACATTCTTGAAGGATGATTTTTGATGCAGAAATACTACCGCGTCATTATATTTTAGCAATGCATATTTAGCAGAGGCGTGAAGTGAGAACAAGAAGCATGACATAAGAGATGCATCTCGTAATTTTCCTATCACAATAATTAGAATATATATTTTTTTAAATGCAGGCGGACCTCGACTTTCGCACATAATTGGTTCCTGAAAATGTGTGCGAATGTTGAATGTTCGAAAGTAGAGGGAATTAAAAAAAATTTAAATTGTATGTATTTCATAATATTTATTTATCAAGTAAATACATGATGTTTAAGAGGTGTTAAAGTAGTTTAAGATACATGTTTAAGTGGGGTTTGCGGGTGTTTCCCTTAAAAAGTTATCAAGAGTTAATTGTTGTCTTTTTTTTCTTTTCTTCATAGGTATTTTATAACATGCTGTGTCTTTATTGATAGGCCTACACACTCGAGATATGCGTTCTCCATTGGAATCACAATCTTCCATAATATTTAAAAATTGTCAAGATGCATGAAGGCTTCATTCATATTTTTCATTGCTAAAGTCTTGATGATTTCATCAGCTTCTTCTCCCTCACTTTCATTATATATTTCATTTTCATACTCCTGTTGTTCAATTAAATATTCATTGGTTAGAGGTTCTGAGTGAGATTTTATCATCTCATTAACATCCTCATTGGTAACATCTAAGTTTAGTTCATTCATTAGGCGGACTACATCAATTGTGATAGTTTCTGGAGCTTCATCATCATTTATAAAATTGTTTCCATGAACCTTTCATTATTGACTCTTTTATATAAGCCCACGCTATTTGTCTCACGCGTCTCCAATATTGTTTATTGCGTTTCATACATTGTAATTCTTCTAGAAATCTTTTAATGTAGGCCTACCTTCCCTGTCAGTTGCCTCGATAGCCTGAGTCATTATTGACCTCAGATAATTATCATTTAAACATGGCTATCACCGTTTGGTCCATAGGCTGTATAAGGAAGGTAGTATTGGGAAGAAGATTGGGAAGAAGAAACACAACATCGATTTTCGTGTATAAATTCTGTAGAGATTTTGTGTGTCTTGGAGCATTGTCTGAGATTAATAATATTTTAAATGCTAAATTATCTTTCCTTCCTGCGCAAGACTAAATCTCTAACCTATCTAGCTCACAAGCAAAGGGAGCAAACAAGATGCAAGATATGCCAGAATTCCACTTGCTTCTGAGCGAGCAAGAGGGGGATATCTTTACCCCACAGCGCGACAATGTGCGAAATGGCGAATTGTGCGAAAGTCGAATGTTCGAAAGTCGAGGTCCGCCTGTATTGCTTAAAATTCTGCCAGATAAATATTTAATTTCAACTTTTTTTTCAAATATATGTTTAAATAACATGCTCCTTGTTCTCACTGCAGGCCCCCGATATTTAGCATGTCGGAGCTTTTTTCACAAACCTCGTACAAAATAAATAAAGCAGCTACCTTGCAATGTATGGAGTAACTAAAGTAACTTATTGAGGTATTATATTCTCTGCCTGCCCCTGCTTGAAAATGGCAAATTATAATATGCAGGTAGGGGAAGGTGGTGTCAAAAGTAACAAAAAAGACATTCTGGTTTATAACAAAAAAATTAACCGGTTAAATTACCTGATTTTTTTTTTCAAAGCACTTGCATATATTTAGGAACTAAGTGTTTGGTTAAAAAAATTGAAGGTATTAAGAATTTTTGTTTATTTGAAAATTAAAAAAAGAAGAAAACTGTTACATTTGACACCACAGTGGTGTCGATAGTAACACTCGTGGTATCAATTGTAACATAAGTCGCACAAAACATAATGTATCTACTTATTTTTATTAGGTATATTTTTATGTACTAAATGACTATAAAGTTGTAAGATACATAAAAACAAAACAAATTATCTTATTATAAAAACCAAAATTTATAAAATAATTAGAAAAAAATCTAATTTAATATGCTTCCCTAAAATAATTTTAATACCGTGAAAGTAGTTCAAATTGCTCAATCATTATCAGATTCAAAAATGAAACACATAATTTAATTGTTTGGTTTGGGCACAATCCTCATGCGCCCATAATTTACAAGAGGAACACTGGATCCAACCCTCTTTGCTTTTTGAATATGGTTCGGTACAAATTAAACATAAAGCATTATCAGTTTCTTCTTTTTTCTCGGTTATTATACAAGTTTCTGTTCTTCTTTTACCTTGCTTATTTTTTGCAGCTTTGTTACTCAATACGAAGGATTCCTTCTGATAAATGCAATCAGCTAGTCTTTCGAAGCTATACCAACTTCATCCCAACCAGTGGGATATGTCAGAGTTGAGCTGTTGATGTTATTGGAGTAATAGTTGTTGATATTTTATTTTGATTAACAAACTAACTAACCATCACGCCGTTTCCCCGCAGGGGTATGCAGAGAGGATTGAACACTACACTCTTCTATCCTGGCCCACCACTTTTGCTTCGGCCACATTCATACATCTTCTCATACAAGTTCAACGGTTGTTTGCGGCCGTAAATAAGGCCATCCTCAAATACTTGTAGTATCTGATCGTGCCAGGTCTTTCACGGATGCCCTCTATTCCTGTTGCCTTCAACACTCGCCTCATGTATGCATGAGCCTCATGCAATTATGGCCAAAAAGAATCTGTCAAAGGAAGCAAGACTAGCAGTACATAATAGCGTTCTAGTGCCAACCCTGATGTATGGAAGTGAAGCCTGAAATTGGCAAAAGAGGAATGAAAGTAGAC
This sequence comes from Agrypnia vestita, assembly GCA_016648135.1. Classification (NCBI taxonomy): domain Eukaryota; kingdom Metazoa; phylum Arthropoda; class Insecta; order Trichoptera; family Phryganeidae; genus Agrypnia; species Agrypnia vestita. The sequence goes on along the minus strand of JADDOH010023264.1, from coordinate 4,229 downwards.
TGAATGCGGTGGAAATGCGGTCACTATGACGCTTGTGTGTAAAATCTTTGGTCGATAGAGTGAGGAATGAAAAAATTAGAATTTATTAAAATTCACAGTAGTCAGCTAATTCTTTTTCTGATTAGATAATAGCTTGTTGTGGGGTAGATATCCTAATACTGGGACAGATCCATCTTTTTTGATGCGTTCCATGTATCTATGAGGAGATACGTGTTATATTTCGATATGCTTGGCTGCTTTTCTTATTGACACGTTTCCATTTTTTTATAAAATCTTTTATAAAAGTGTGCCTTCTCAAAGGTTTCTTTGGATGTTTTTCCCCTATTTGTCTTTCGTTCTCTAGGTTTAACCATTTTTAACAACCAGGAACTCAAAATGACATTAACTTCCAATTACATTACATTATTATCTCGAAGGTGTCAATTGTAACATGTTACAATTGACACCCTTTACACTGTTACAATTGACACCTTTCGCCACATTGCATTAAGGTTATGTTTTATCTTAAACTATTAAAAAAACCGTTAAAATATATACACATCATGATAATAAACAATACTTACAATTTGACGAATACAAAAAGGTGACTATTTAATGATTTTTTTACTTCACTAGGCCGAAATACGATGATATCCAATATACCGATACTTTCAAACTGATGTTAACGCAAAATGGCGTTCTTTGATAGCTATTGATCCCGTCTAATAGACGGTACTGCTTGTCCCATTAAATGACCAATATTTAAAAATATACGGCGACTGTTACAATCGACACCTGTTACTATTGACACCACCTTCCCCCACTCATTTTCTTAAAGTGTTTTTGATTTAAAACTTGTAATAAATAATAATATTACGCTTCCATAATAAAAAAAATATATATAATATAAGTTCATTATTTAATATAATAATAAGTAAATTTATAGTAAAAATTCGGCAGCTGAAATAAACTCAAAATAAGTACTTAACATAAATATTATAATAGTGAATTTAATTCTAAAATTAGTTTCGATTCTGACAGGATTCGTCTGATTCAAGTCAGACACGCTATCCATTGCGCTCATTGCGCCAGCGGACGCGATGGTTGATGCGGCAAGTTTACCGAACGCAAAGCTATTACGGTGTGCGTTTTCCGTACTGGAAAAAGTAACATGAATCTCTGTGACAGCTTTAAACTGTTCGAATTTGCCTTCTTGTTTGCCCAAAAAATTTCACTGCAAAAAATGTTAGATGCAAAAGCCTATATCATTTTATCGACTCATTACATCGATAGACCGGTTTAAATTATTGACAAATTAAAATTTTGGTTGTATCATTTCACATCTCAGAATGCAAATAGGGCTCCATTTTCCGTACACACTCAGCGTATGGATACATATATTATAATGATGCCGACCCTCGGACGCACACATGCGCGCGCCGATTATCCCCGAATAAAATAATATCTTCTAACAAAGTAATAATAACGACCAAACAATTTGGATATAAAACAATAATGGTACGTCTGCGCACTCGGCCATCCGATGGAAATGTTCGGGTATGAAATTATTGTAATTACGGTCGGCCGGCCCCGGCAATGGCGCCGCGAGAAAACGGAACGAATTTGAATATTTCAAATTGTTCCGAAAAAATTAAATATTCGTGAAAAAAAGTGGCGCATTTCGCCTTTGTGTTGGTCGGCTGTGATTAATTCTTGTACTGACCAATCGTAGACAGTTATCCCGTGTGTGTGGCTGCCCCACCAACTTCGAAAAGACGCAAACAAAAATCGTGTAAAGGTGTACTGATACACATACTTATTTTTGAACATGCTCATTAGCACGCTCAAAACTAGCATGCTCTAAGAACTGTACACAGTTGCTCGTTATTAATATGCTTATTTTAAGCATGCTCATGAATGAGCACGCCCAAAGCTGAAAATCAAAACACAGATGCTTATTACTGGCATGCTCTTTCTCTTGTTCAAAATGGAAACGTTGCAAAGTGAAATAGGAAATTCAAGTGAACTAATAAATTAAAACAGTTCCCGAGTTTCTTCCATCCGCACATTTTTGATTTTAGTTTTTATAATTATTATTGTAAGATTTGAATCATTCATGTCTTTTAATAAAGTTTTATAAGCATTATTTATTGCTATATTATTTTTATATAGTTGTGACCGAATATTCCACAGACATTCATGATTCCTATGATAAGTCACGAAAAGTAATGTTTTGTCATCTCCCTAATTCGCCATATTTGTTTCTGTCGCGGACTGTTGCGATCTGTCGCGGACTAAGAAGATCGCATGAATAATCGATAGTAGCCGCGAAAGACATTAGCGTGCTCATAAGCAAGCCTGTTCACACATGCTCAAAATATACCCTTCCACCCGCAAATCAAATGAGCATGCTCATTACTAGCAATGTGCGTACACACATGCTACTAAGTAGCAATAGCTGAAGAAGCTCAATACTTCGCACGCTCACGTGTCACTAATGAGCATGTGTATCATTACCTTAATGTCAAACATTTAGATGCTTGAGTTTTCTGCGCGTCTTTGATTAGTTGAAGTTTTACAGAAAACAAGTTGTCCTTCAATTATTGTCATTCCACATACAAAAAAAATTAAAAAATGGAGAAGCGTGTACTCGGGTACGCGCGGTAGGAGTTATTATTATTTTTTTATTATTATTAACGCTTCAACAGGCCAAGAGGCCCAATTACAGAAGCGAACCACATCATAAAACACCCAGGCTTGAGTAAATCACGTTGATTTATTGTGACCTCACCGGGAATCGAACCCGGAATCCTCGGTGTGAGAAACCAGTGTCATACTCACTGGGCTATGAGGGCCGCCTATGCTACTTTGAAGTGATTGTGATAATTGATATTTACATATTGGTTAAAAATGTATGTTAATACAATAATACGATGTCTATGGAGATTATAAATATAATTGATAACACTTTAATGTAGTTAATTATTTTTAATATTTGTTACTGAAGTTGTACAAGTAACTACTGGTTTGTGATAGCTAAAATAACAGATCTAAAGAACAGTCTTCAAATCGACGTCTCAAGAGGATTCGAAAACATTTACCGTCGCAGCATCGCAGAAATAAATGATGCCACAAATAAAAAAACGTGTGCATTTTCGTGTTTTATCGATTTTCGGCCTAAAACGGCTCCGTATTCAAAAGATTCGAAACTATACAACTTTGACAGCCGCATTGAATGAATTAATGTGTTTTTTGTTTTGAAAACGAATATCTGACAAATGCATTTAGTGACCTCGCATTCCCGCTAGAATAATTTTTTTATCCTCAATGCGTCAAAAGAAGATAAATTCAAAAATGTAGCAAGATGTCACCAGTAGCGGCACGCCAGTGGACGGCGCGATAAATAAAGCGACCAAAAGGCCATAAACAGGTAGAAACAAAACACAAACACGGCCGGCCGCGCCCAAATGACGGATCCAACCTCCATTTCATCTGATCATTCGGCATCGTTGTCATTAGCTCCGGCGGCAGATCATTACCATCGCGCTCCCTCGCTCCTCGCGCGCGGGCCGAACCAGAGAGGGACGGAGGGCGAATAGATGATGGTTCGATATTTGAATTGAGAGAACTGTTTTTGTGTGAAATAAGACAAGAAAATATCAATCGATAAAAAAATAGAAATCAATTCGATTTTTTTGAAGGGTCTAAACCGGGTAAGGTTTGAAATAAAATTTACGTAAAAAATAATAAGATTATTTTACAACATTTTCGATGTAAGTCAGAAAAGTTGTAAAAAGTAGATCATCATTTACTGCTTTATTTTTAACTCTTTGTACAAGTTTGTCGTTTTTTAGCTGTTTAAAAAATGTACCTATATACTCGTATTTATAAAATAAAAAAGATAGTAAATATAATAAGGTTATATTTTAAATTCAAACAAGCAAGTAAACTTAGAGAACATGATTATGTCAAATTCAACAGATACTAGAAACATTTGTAATTAAATAATGTTACGTTGTTCCTCCTCCAAGCACAAGAATATTACTTTTCAGAGGAAAAATACATTACCTGATGTTACCTGAAGATGTTTTATAATAGTCTTAAGATTAGTGTTATTATGACTGTTTGTATAACGATATTTAAAAAAAAATTGATCGAGATTGAAGTGTCTTTTGTAGAGAGAAAAAAGAAAAAGTAAATAGCATCAAGATTATTTTAGTAATTTTGTGATAAAATGGTAAATATATCTA
>JADDOH010023263.1:0-22119 GCA_016648135.1 Agrypnia vestita | reverse complement strand
AGGAAGTAGTCAAGATTCCTGCAGATTGGGGCCGAATAACATTTGTTGTGGTGTTATCATTATGAAAGCTATCATGACTGCTCTGCTAAGAGTATAACGAACAAAGTAGAAGAATTGTCTTCCTCAAAAACGCTATTTTTTTAATGCTTTTTCGGCTCTCATAATTTGCCCTAATTTGGCATTAAAGGGGGCCACCCCGTCTGGTTACATAACGCTGAATTGTGTGTGCTTGCAGTCGGTAGTCGCTGTTATGAGCTATTGACACGATTGCATTTTTATCGCCCTAATGAGAAGCCCGCGCGGCTGCGGTTTCATTTCATTCGCAACTGACACGCGATATTTGTTTTCTGCGGCCTTAACTTCTTTATATTTTTTCTTATTTCTCAATTTGTCCCATTTATCTTGCAGTGCCACAGATTTTTGACCATATCAACTTATTCATATATAAAAATAGATTTCTTCATTACTTCAATAAAATAAGACAAGGGGGCGGGCCCCCACCTCTTCGAGAATCATCCGCTGAAACAGAATTATTTCAATATATTGTCTCTGTTCTATGTTTACTAGTTTATGTTACTGAAATAAAATTATGTATAGCGTTCACTCCTCGAGACGTTATCAAAGAGAAACTAAATTTATTTATAAATATTTAATCATCGATTCCTAGTACGAAACCGAATCTTTCTTTGAATATTTGATACAATGTTGTGAATATTGAATTCAAAGTGCTTTTGTATGTTCTAGAGAGTTTGCGAAAATATGTTCTCTCAATATTTAAAATATTTTTTTGATATCTGTGTATTATTAACAATACATGTACATATATAAATATGTGATAGTCTAAATATTCCGTAGAGTGTCTGAAAAGTATTTTTCAAAACTTCATTATATTGAATAATATTTCCGTTATTTTATTAAATTTAAGATTTTGCACACATATTGTTTCATATATCCCCATAAATAAATGTCATGTTTAAGGATACAGCCAAACATTCTGAATGCAATTTCACATGAAGAATGTTTTCAGGATTATTAATGTACCACACAAAGCATTCCCGCTTATTTATACCTTCATTTAAATCGACATAAGCGATTTGTAAAGTTTTTATCTTTGATAAAACGCAGCTTCTTTTGATAGACGAAATCAAATCAAATTGGCTGGACTTCTCTTGTGGCTTGTAAGTTGAAGCTTGCATGGGGAGAAATTTAAATAATACAAAATATTGCTTTAAATTAGTGATGCAACGAATACGAATACGAATATTCGTATTCGCCGAATAGTAGACATTTACCGAACATTCGTATTCGCCGAATATCATTACGAATATCATCACGAATATTCGTATTCGCCGAATATAATTACGAATATTAAAAACAAATTATTTATAACTAAACGCAACGCAAATTACGGTTTCACTGTGCACCGTGTATCCGAACACACCTCTATTATCGGGGATTCCCTTTACATTGAATGAATGGATTTGTTGAGTTCTCAAATTCTTTTTTCTATGGAACTCAAGCTGTCAATTGTTACTTGTTTCTTGTTTCAAAGCATAATATGAGTTCTTTGATCTAGTTTTTTTGGGTTTTACAAAAGGTTAGGTGCTCATTCCATGTAGTTTTTGTTTTTTAATACGTATTGTTCGTTCCATTTTATTTCCGTTGTGTATAAAAGTTTTAACTCTCATAAAATAATTTCAAATTAAATCTAATAACATGACCTCTTGTAAGCGTGAAAAAAGACATATTTATTTTCGACCGCTGGGAATGTACAAAAGGATAAAAGAAATCTTGTGCTTTTTTAATAAAAATTTGCCGGTGGTAAATTTTAATTATTAAATCTCTTAGTAAAGAAAGAACAGTGGTGTATTATTTATTACCTTGTTGAATTATTCGTATTCATATTCGCCGAATAGTAGGTTTGATATTCGTTTTCGTGAAAGTAGTATTCGTTGCATCACTACTTTGAATTAAAGCAATTCTCAACGCCAACTATTGTTTTGATGGAATGCGGTAATTGTCAACAATTACGGCGGCCCCGCGGCGACGATGTTTGGCGTTAGAACTGCTCACTGACGACTGTTGACATATCGATGGAAGGACGCTCTTGATACTTCCAACGTTTCGATAATCACATACTTGTCCACCTCCCGGGCGTATTGAAATTTGTTTCTCTAACAACCTCTGTTTCTCTAACGTTCTCTTGGAGACGTCAGCTCGTAATACAGTTGCACCACCCTTGTTCGAGCCGAGTCGTTAAGACTGGACATTCACTGCAAATGCATATTTCGTCGGTTTTTTTTTACAAAAATATGGGGTTTTATTATTTATTTATATCAGAATGTATTTACTAGACTGCAATTTTTTTTAACGCAATAACTTAGATAGAAACTTTGTACTTATATAAAAGTAATAAACTGAACATTATTTCAATAGTTAATAAAATATAAGCATTAATCGACAGGCCGCGGCCAAAAAAATTAGTATTTAGTATCCTAGACTATCATTAAAACTAGGTTACTAAAAAATCGTTTTTATAATATATATCAGGAGGAGACTCCTCCTCCGTATCGGACTCATAACGAAACATGTTGATACTTCAATAAATAGTGGTTTTATACAATGTTTTTTTCTTCAATGTAAATATATAACGCAGATATTTACATTACTTTTTTTATTGACATTCCTCACCCTTTATTTCTAAGAAAATGTCTCACCGATTGGAGCGCTGTATCTATACTATTAACTATTATATATCTATATATACTACATCATAATCATCAACCGTTGTCAAACCCTCTTTAGACTTCTGTCAGTGTCGTGTATATTATTCAAGAATTTTCTTTGTTCATCAATTATCCATCTGCTTTGAAGTACGGCCCGACAATTGTCATTTAAGCATTCTTCTCAAATGTGCGGGATTCTGTTTCTATCTCTTTAGATAGATTACGTATTATACATGTACTTACTTTATAAAAAAATCCTTACATTTTTTACAAATAATGTTTTCTAACATATCCGTGGTGACTGTTCTTAAGTTTTTTTTAATCCTCCAGGATTTAATTCAATCGAAAAATAAAAATAAATCTTTATTATACTGTGGGCCAAGTATAATATAATCAAAATATTTTATTATATTGTGGCAGTATACGCCAGCCACCTTGTATGTTGTAAGCTCCATATGTGTACCCACATTGGTATATATTTTTTAACATAAATATTACGGTTGAAATATTTATATCTGCGAACCGGACGTAGCGGCGAGAATCGATTTAAATTCTATATATTTAGCCGAGACACAAACCGCTTTATTTATTGAAAAGTTGAAAGACGCGAGTCGTCGTCTGACAGCCACCATTGACGGTTCATATTTCGAGGTATATATGCAGCTGAATAACTTAGCGCGTTATTTCTGACGACACAACAATACCCTCCTGTATCAACGTCAGCCGTGCATTAGTGATGGGGAAAGGTGTGTGCGTTTCCACTTTGGTTTAATTGGCTCCGTTTACACAAGACGGACGCGAGTATTGCGAATGGGCGGCTCTCGTTAAATTTTAACTCCACCCAACAACACACCCCCTCGAGCCCTTCCCGACCAGAGCCTCCCGCTAATTACGCTTGAGCCGTGATGGAACTCCTGGAAATGTTTTGTGTTCTCGCCCTTTTACATATTTGTGAAAAAATACATGCATTGTGATATCAGCCAATGAATGCCGAGACAGTATTTGAATAAAAAAGTTATTTTCACAAGGCTTCTTTGTTCTTTCATTTTCTTCCTGAAAACTAAAACTATTAAAGGATGTTATGCCGAGTGATAATAATGATATTGAAATGTCTTTGATATCTACTTTATCATAGTCAATGTGGATACCTTACTTTTGTTTTTACTGACACAAAATATTGCGTTAAGAATTATCGATAGCATTTTCATTTGTATTTACACAAGTACCCAACTCTAGAAAATAGGTTTCAATTTATTTATGTGCTTATTTAACTGTATTTTTTTTCATGTATGCGAACATGAACATACACATGTTTTTTTTTACTCCCTTTGTATTAAACTCGTGGCGTCTGCTTGCTTGCTTGACGGAAAAACTTTGGATCGATTTTTAACCCTTTTCCCGTGATCCAATCGATCTGAAACTTTGCAAGTAGACTCGTGGCGACGATCAAAAAGGTTTATCAAACTTTCGTTAAAAAAAAAAATTATTATAGTTCTCGATTGTCTTCTTTATATGTTTTGGCAAAAACACAATAATTTTGGATTTTTCAAATTTTTAATGGTTTTTTCATACAAATCAGTAAGTTGTATGGAGATTCCGATGCTTATATAACTTGGTTTTTATGGGTTGGTTTTTTTACATTCCTTTTTTACATTCTTCATTTTATCTGCTATTGTATTCAACAATATTTACATGTTTTTTCTATTTACATTTTCTATCTATATCTACAATATCAAAGATATTAATTAATTTTTTATAGAATTTTGTCTTCATTTTGTTCTTCTTTTTTCCTGGCGTTCCACCCTTCAGGAGTATTCTTGCCACTAACATGTATTATATAACATTGAACTTATTATCATAATATTGTTGCACCTTCTTTACCGTCTCTAGCTTCCAGAATTATGGACGCAAATGTCTACATATCAAATTTCTTCATAATATATTAAATAATAATGTGGATTGCCCTGATTTATTATCATGTATTGATTTTAATGTACCAATACAACTATTTTCTGATACAAAATATATAAAACTCAGGCCGCAAAAAACTCGGTTATCAACAGAATCATAGACCTTTTCTTGCAATACGAGAATTCCCTTGGCATAGAGTTATTCGGAGACACGAAGTATTTTCTTAAGCAAAAACTTAAAATAATGAATTCATAGACTTAAAACCAACGTATATATAACGCACAAGTAAACACACACCCACACACATATATACACTAAATATATCACCTTTAAGTAAATAATTTTATAGATATTATTGTAAGCGATTAATAGATGTATGGTGCAGATATTATTCAAACATTTCAATCTTTTTCTTTGTAATAAAATTTCATGCACATTTCATTTGTTACCTTCAATTCGAATAAATAAAAAATAAAATAAAATAAAAATAATTTATCGCTGCATTGTCAACTAGGGGTGTGGATACGTGTTTTTTTCCTTATTTTAGGAATTTAAATTATAGACGATTTACTATAATTACTTAATTTTTATAGATTTATACCGTTATCTTTTAGGAATTTTGTTAGTAATTTTAAAGTGATTTGGTCGTTGAAAGATAATAGGATTGGGTTAGTTACTTAGTAACTTGTTTTGTTGTGAAGCTGCTCTCCTCGGCGCAGGTTCATCCTAGTAAGATGAGAGGCTCATTCCCTTGCATAGTGTATTTATAAATTAATAAATAAATCTATATGGGACGGGTGCCCAGCAGATAGGTTCTGTACTGACTGTGGTCAAGAACTTCTGTGTTCCGCGAAGCCACTATATAAAAAAAACTTATATCTTTCAGCTTATAAACTTAATTAAAGAACTTCCGAAATTTTATTACAGTGTGGATAGAAAGTATCCTGGGCACTACATTAGCATGAAAAAGAGATATTTTTTACATCTCTGGTACCGAAAGATTATTGTTATATCTTGTTAATCAACGTCTTTATCGTAGGTATATGTTGCATTAATATGTAACCCTATTGCACTTGGGGATTTGCTTATCAATATTTTTAGCAGATGGTACATACTGAACAAAATGCAGATATTTTATATCTTATCTTATGACAATTTTAACGGAAAATACATTAGTGAAATGATGCGGTAATGGGATAAGTGTTAATTTCCTTTAAAATAAACGAGTTAGGTGATTTGCTCTGAACAAGTTTCTATTCACGTGTCAGAAATTTTGTAATACTTAATTGAAATTAGGAAAGTTATATTTCTGATGTGAATATAATTTTAGCTGGTTATGATAATAATTTAATAATTACAAACGTACATTTGGTTTAAAGTTCAAACGTCAGACCATTCTTCTGAACGCTTAATAAAAACTATTTTTGACCTTGCGGAGGTCACAGTCGCTCTCAAATTTATTTAGTGACAAGTCTACTTCACACGTACTCATGGTTTCGCGTATTAAGTGTCATTAGAGGATTGTTGTCCTATGAAATATGAAATGTTCCATATGAAATGCGTTGCTTTTTACTTCTCTGACTACTCGATGAGGTGCCGATTCTTTGTTTTAGGCTTTTGTCAATTTTCATAAAAATTCATTCATAAAAATTGCTTTGCAAAAAAATTAAATATTTTATGTGCATCTAAAAATTATATACCTGCAGTATATTATTTTATAAGACAAGATTATTTTTATTTATTGTGTACATTACCTACTTTTACCAGTTTAAAGCCCAAACAATTATAATTGAAAAATGAAATTCTTTTTCTTATCTCGAATACAAAGGATCTTTTTTGGGTTATTTTTGTTGCTATTTTCAAACACAAAGTCATGTAATTTGTTGGTAATTTACTTTACATTTCAGTCGATCATTGCGATGATGTCATTACAGACCCGGATGATAAGCACCATAAAAGTATTGGTGTGACTTTATCTTCAAATGTAATTAATTTTTATTATAAATATCATCACACACAAAAAGATTAATTAATAATTATGCAAATACGCCACCTGGTCAATCTATTATTCATTTAGTCACTATCGATATGATGTATGTTGTATGTGGGGAAAGTTACATTGATATATTTACCAGTTTACTTTACGTGTACGTCAACGATGTGTAATTTTCTTAACTGTTCTAACCATTTTAAATTTTTTATTTTCAGGTAAGCGCTTTCTGGATATTGGATGTGTGTTGGAGAGTGGGAAACATTTTTTTATTCTGCGGTGGATTGGGCGTTGCTGTTTCTATTTTTCATCCATGGTGAGAAAAAAATCTATTTGTATATTCGCCGTCTAAGTGGGATTGAGATATTAGATATTTATTATTAACGTATAAGATAATCATTCGCATTTAATGCACAAATATTACTTTACATATTTAATCATTATAATTTTTAAAACAACACGATAAATCAATCAGAAAGATCTATAGAAAAAATATCTAGTTACCAATGGGATACGAATCCGCAAGTTTTATAATCCGGAGTACAACGATTACCGATTTTGTTTTGTTAATTTATGATTACAAAAAAATTAAAATAGAAAAATGAAAGTTTCACTTAAGACATTAAGTCTAAAATGTTTCGTAATCTCAAATCGTTAACGTAGCGAAATTAACTATCGCAGTTTTCTGAATTGAAAATGCTCCAGGTTCGTGGTTGAATCCAAATATTTTTTCTACAGAAGTGTTTTTCTATACGCTTTTCTAATTGATTCATAGAGACCACCAAAATACATGTACATGAACCATACCTATATTAAATGGTGCATAACCTAGTACCACGCCTGGTTCCAATACATTCGACGTGCTTAAAAAAATGCTACGAGACTGTAAATTTTGAAAGAATTATAAAAAGGTCAAACTAAATACTATTAAAAAGTATAATATCTTAGTCAATAACTAGTACTTTATTACAAGTAGACGATTTACTTGAGGGTTACAAAACCTTGAGTCATTAAAAAATACATTCAAATTCAATTTACTTTTTCTAAGTAACTATATATAGCATATAAAAAATATTTTTATAATCATTTTTTTCGGCATACATTGATTAATATTTTTCTCTGACAAATTATTTGATGATATCGAAATGGCGGCGTTATGTGCTGTCCCGCAAATGTCCTTCCTTCCTGTGACTCGCGCAGCTGGTGGGGATAATCACGTCGCCAGGGTTTGAGTCAAATGAAAAAGTTTATCATTTTCTTGTGAAATGATGTAATGTCTGTGAGGTAGCGTAGGAAAAAAAAATTGATGTTGTAATTGTACGCGATTGAATTTATAACTAAATCTGTGCTTTACACGTGGTCCATTTCGCGCTAGTCGCACAAGTACATCCGAACCGCAGTAAAAAGTACTCCACCTTGGGTAAAGATACTTGAATCTTACGAGTTTTGCGTTCGTTGAACCTCACGTGGTCATTCTCTTATCCTTTACGCGACCTCGGCATTCATCCGTACCGTAAACAAGTGCGCTGGCGATCTGGTTGTGTTATGATTCCATGTGTATTTATATAATTATTTACAAAGTTGGCTTACAACGATCGTTGACTCGCTAAATAACGACTACGAATCTTTTTTCCTCGTTGGTTTACAATGTTTGCGTTTTGTCCTCATTATTTCATACTATTTTTTATGATTTTTAATCAAATTTACAATTTCTTCAATAAGAGAAAAAATATTTTATAGTGACATCAATATTTATTTATTTATTTATTCATACGCCAATCGGCTATATACATTGATTTTACAAAAATAATAGACTTAAATGAATGGATTAGAAAAATTGCAAATATATAAAAAAAAAACAATACTAGCATAGTAACAACATGGTATAATCATATAGGGTTGAGGGTAATTTTAATACTGTGATAACAATCTTTTTGCCGCTGATGAGAATGAGACGTATGATTCATCGAAGAAGTTGATATCAACACAGTGGCTATTCACCAGATTGGCAATACTATTTCTTGGGCCATTGTACACATAACTTTTTGTGGATTTAGTGGTTTCTAACAATCTACGTACTCTTAGATCCGGCCTAGCGGTGATAATGCCAAATTGTTCCAGGACTCGGGCGAGTCTATCTGTCCGTTGACAGATTTGTAGAAGAAGGTCAGGTCAGACAATTGTCTTCGAGTGATTAGTTTGCTGATTCTAAATCTGTTATATACGGTCTCAATATCTCCTGGTGATCTGTAGAAGAAGGTCAGGTCAGACAATTGTCTTCGAGTGATTAGTTTGCTGATTCTAAATCTGTTATATACGGTCTCAATATCTCCTGGTGATCGTGTACGATAGGCGATGCATTTACATAGTTTGCGTTGTATTCTTTCGAGCTGATTGATTAGTTTATTGGTATACGGCGACCAAATGACAGAACAGTATTCTAAAATCGGTCTCACAAGACTGTCGAATAGTCGTACCAGCGTGTAGACATTGCTGAAGTCCTTCCCAGCTCTAATGATGTAACCAAGAGTCTTGAAAGCTTGTGATGCAACTTTCTCCACGTGGCTTGAGAAATTCAGTTTATGGTCCACAATAATGCCAAGGATGGAGATAAATGAAATGAAAGTTTGCATTTTTTTTCAATATCTTTGATTTTTTTTTAAACCAATGGATTATCACTCCAGTAACTTATAAGGAATATTAAAAATTCATTTGCTTAAAATGAGTTCAATGAAATGACAAAAATCTTACAAAAAATATTTAAATTTTTTGCAAGGTTTTAATAATTTTATTTGACAAAGTATAAAGAATATTTTCGATTCAAAATTAATGAAGAAGATTCCACAAAAGTTTTTGCTACTAGTTAGGAGACATCCTGTACACTTATAAGGTAAAATAGATTGTATCGTCAGGGTCACCACTTTACAAAAGATGGCGAAAGTATATGCATAGGGGTATAGATGAACAAGTAGCGCAAACGTAGCACGAACGAAGAGAAATGTAGCATAAAATAATATATGGTAAATATTATGAGATGCCATGCACTCATTTCAGACATTATGGTCTCCATATTTGTTACGAGCGAATTCGACATAATACACAGTCTCATGTCATAACCAATAACAGGGCAACAGTCACTAATGCAGTTATGTTTTGCGTATTATACACCAACTTATCAATGTATTTGAAGTGCGTCCTTGGACGGCGGGGATTCTACGAACCGATCCACCTCATGGAGAAGAAAAAATAAAAAATCTCAAAATAAATTTACGTAGGCTTCATAAAACAGAGTGGTCAAAAGTAAGATATAACAAATATCAGAATTTTTAGAATTAACCAGAGTTAGGTATATGGAAAGGTAATAAGGACATGAGAAAAGAGATGTTTAAAAAGGTACCTACTTCTCTAGATTTTTTTGCCAATATTTCTGACTGCAGGCAGTGCACGGTGTCCAATGAGAATTGCAGCAAATTTTCAACAGCCAGCTGATCCCTCCTCAGACACATGAGAGCGATGTGACTCTCGTTAACGGCCTCTTGTGACAAAGATTCAATCGCACAAAACTTATCATAAACATATCTGAAAAATTATGTTTGAAAATCGTTAGCATGATTATTTATTTGAAGAATCATCAACACATCAACATGTAACACACTAAAGAAATTCATGATCATTTAAATACTCTGCGATCCAAATTATCGACTTCATTATAAAGCAACTTTGTCAACTTGAAAACTCCGGTAATGTGTTTCATATTTAAATAATTCAATTAAAAAATTAAGTGGCTAAAACTAAAAAAATCACAACACCAAATCTCCTTCTATGAATTCCAGTCCCCACCTTTGATTTGAAAATTTGAATTACAAAACTTTGTACAACTCATTAATTCAAAAAATGATAAACACTTCCAATAACACAGTTAATAGAAAAAAAAAAATCATAACTAAAAGAGAATTTGAACAAGTGAGAAACAAATTTAAACGCGTCCCAGTACGAGTAATTAGCACATATTAGAACTATCTGTGCATATCAAGGCAGCCAACTAAAAAAAGCATACACAGGATTCCTCAATTTTAGAGATAGTGACAATAGGGGGGATACTACAAGATACTGCGAAATACATAAACATGTATAGACTTCGCAGGTGCGTATGATCAAAAAGCCGCACCCATTGTTAGTTTTTATAACTTGATAAAAAAAATTAATTACATGACTTATGCATTGATTTATGGCGCAGGGATCTAAAAATTATTTTGAATTAGGCGTCAGATACAATGCTTATTTAGTGGCACGTAAGCATGCGCAGTATCGACCTTCTCTAGGCCTTGCTTATTAGTGGCATGTGTGTACGCACATTGCTAGTAACGAGCATGCCACTAGCCATACAACCGCCGGTTGATTTATGAGCATGCCACTAAGTGGCACAAGATTACAGTACAGTACAGCACTAAGGTACAGATACACATGCCACTTAGTGGCATGTGTATCTGTACCTTTAAGAATTACAAGGGTTTTCTACATTACTATAAATGGGGGTTAATCAACTATGAAATTAATATTTTGGGACTAAAGGTGGCTTTCCGTTCTTGGTGACCGCGACTAAGTCACGCGACCGATACTAAAGTTCAGTGTTTCTGCAGTTGCTAGACTAAGCTGTTGTGTTCCAAGTATTATGTCAAACATTTTAATTATGAATAGAAAAAGACTTATAAAGCAGTTATTGGAAGACGAAGAAGAAGACGACTAACTTGCTTGTCTGGAGTGAGATTCGAACCTGCGACCTTTGGATCACGAGGCGAGAGTCCTAACCACAAGACCAACAAGCTACTCACTGTGAAATGCTCATACAACGACATTTAAACTATAAAGAAGGAAAGTTACGAAGTTATGTAGGTTAAATCATGAACAGTTTATGTACTTGTCGGGTGCGACGCGCGAAAGCACTGCCTCCGGTGCGACCGGGTCGCGGTCGCCAAGTCACTCGCAGGCCACGCCCACCGATCGCGCAATGCTGCCGCATGCATCCGTCAGTGGTTCATACTAATTCATAAAAAGCGGTGGTTCGCGGTCGCGGGTCGCGGCGGTGGTTCGCGGTCGCGCGTCGCGGTCGCTAAGAACGGAATGCCACCTTTATGTGTTTGAAAATTTTTGAATTATGATGAAATATTCTTTCAGGGTTTGAATTAACGGTATTAGTGTACTTTTTACTGTATTAGGATTTTGGGCGGTACGTAGATTGCCACCAGTATAAATTGGCGTGCGAGGGAGGGCATCCCTGCCGCGAAACAGAAGTTGCCCGGGTGTAAATTTATTACACAATACATAATATACAAAGTGGCCGGTACATTGACAAATAAATTTTATGATATTATAAAAGAAATTTGGTTAGGTAACACTAAAGAAACAAACCAGTAATGGCGGCTGTTCTGTCTAGAGTCCTGTCAGACGCTAAAATTGGTCCATTATTTGCTTTTTCAACTTCGCAAAACTTTAAAACTAAATTGGCAATTGTTCTTGCACCACCTGCAAGGTGCAAGACTGTTTTGGACATAATTCAGTGTATATTGGAAATCAAGATGTCACTGGTCGCGCGCAAATACGAGATTGAACTGAATGACAGGGCGAGGGGTTGCCGTCAGGTGCGGGCAGGGCGGGTTTCATAAAAATGGAAATGATTTCCTCAGACGAATTATGATTTTTTTGTTACTAATTATCATAGAGAATTTTTAAGTTTTAAATTCTTGGTATATTTAACCTAACATACTTTGATTTTTTGTATCTTAATTGCATTTCGCTGAGGAGCACTTGTTCACTCTGTCTGCTGATAAATTGTTGTATTGCTTCGGGAAGCTGAAGCTGGTGGTACGTCTCCAGGTCATTTCTTATAACTTTCACCATACCTGTAATTTTCACCTTTTCAAATCTGAAATAAAACACACTTAATTCAACATAAAAGCGAATGAAAGAAAAGTAATTATGTAAAAGTTCAAAATGCATGCATTGAAAGATTCTTTGAATACATAATAATAAGTAAGATATTATATATCACAAAGACATGTGTGATACATCAATCAACTGTATATATGTGTGATCTTACAAAAAAGTATAAGATTAGAATGTAAGGTGTTAAGTATTGTCACTTAGGACACAATAGACATATCATACATAAGTAAATATACAGTGCTATAATACAATAACATAACAAATATATTAAAGTAATGTAAATGATAAAAATGTGAGTACCGTGAATCATAGCAACTGTCCAAATCGTAAGACTCAATGAACTTTAACTGTTCCAAAACTCCATTTAATTCTGCTTTTGATTTTATGTAAAACCACAATCCATCCTTCAACCTGGAAAAAATATATGAAAAATAATATACAGGGTGTAACAGAGTCAGTCCGATTTAGTCCGCGTTACTTTACTAGTAGATTCCAGCTCTAATTATTAGTCAAAAATGTTCAAACATCAATGTCCCGAGATCAATAGTTATGAAGATAAGCGGCTTTAAAATTTGCATTTTTTTTCTATATTTCTAACTTATCTTCTATAAAACTTTGGACTAAAGTAACTAATATTCAATATTAGAAATTCATTTTATTTAATATAAGTCAAATAGAACAATTAAAACCTTATAGAAAAATTTCTGTAAGGTCACAATCATTTTATTTGACTTGTACTAATTATTGTGATAGGAATATTACGAGATATATTTCTTATTTCGATTTCTTTTCAAAATATATGCTTATAAAAAATTCATGCTTCTTGTTCTCACTGCACGCCCCTGCACAGTACATAGTAAAAATTACCTTTCATTCAATAGTTGTGGCATATAGATGCAAAAGCGCCACTATGCATATGGGATTCATACGGATAGTGGCGCTTTTGCATCTGTACACCACAATCAATCAAATGATCAAAGAATAATTTAAAATTTTATTCACAGAAAACTATTTTAAAAGGATTTCATAAAACCCTAAAAAACACTAAGACAGATGAGGTATTTTATAAATTCAGTGTTTTTGGTATTACATAAATTTATCCTAAAATTACTCTAACTTGCTTAGACAATTTGAAGAAATTCAAAATTAGTGATGGTATTTTAACCGGTGACACACTGGGCCCGATTCTGAAGATAGCAATGTCTGGATCTTTATGCTATATCTGGATCTTGACAGCTATTTATATAACATTGTGACGCCGTCAAATGGGACGTTTTAAGTTTGACAGATTTGGAACTAATGAATTCAACCAATGAGAATGCTCTAAAACGTAAACAAACAAACGTTAAGTTATCCGCAACAGTTGGAAGGGATGTGCACATTCATATGAATCGACATTTTTTATTTTTTATTTATTAAGTTCCCTTAAAACTTATAGTACCTACTTTAATCGGTCGGACGGGTAGACCTCTTTCCATTTAAGAAAGACAATCGAATTAGTATGTGTAAGCCGTGCGTATAATGCGAATTGTTTCATTGTGTTGGTGTTTATACCCGTAAACGCCAACGCAATGAAACAACGTGCGTCGTACGCATGGCTTACACATACTAATTCGATTTTCTTTCTTAAATGGAAAGAGGTCTAGTCAACACAAATGTGTTCCAAAATTATAATAATTTCAAAATTACATTAAAATTTCATTTTAACATTGTGTATTTTGAGATTAGGTTTATAAAAAAAAAATTCATGCATCGAATGCTCAAAATACAAGCTAATTCCTTTAAATTATGAATTTTCGTCAGTGTGCTGAGTTTAAATATAGTTATATGTCACTTAAATATATATATTTCTTGATTTTTCAAAAATCATGGTACAATATGAGATCCAGTATCATTTTTGTACAAAATGATTGCACAAGATTTTGTACAAAAGCACTCGTGTATAATTAAATATTAATCAGAATCAAATTGGTATTAAATGTGATTTTGGTATTTTAGTGTAAGTTTCGGTAGTTTACCTTCGCCACGCGAATATATAATATATGTATGTTTATACTTGAAATACGAACGTTTTATCACAGTGTACCCAGAACAGTAGTTTATCTCCGACCTGTCGGCGAGTTATTAGCCTACTCTTGCATTGACGCTAGGGTTGTCACTTTATTTTTACTCCCTTTCTTTTAACTCGTAGAGTCTGAGATTCCGACACATAAGGTAGACACGAAACCTGAAAATTTCTCTAATTAGTATACCTAGTTTCTGCACTTAAATTACAAGAACGCTGATTAACATCAACGTAGACTTTTAAAAACTCGCAGTCTTTGTGATAATCAACACACCTTTTTAGTAAAGCACCAGGCAAAAAGCACCAGTAAAAGGCATTTTTTTCAGGAAGCGAATTTTTTTTCTAAAGCAGCGGCTGTGAGTGCGAATGGCACCGAAGGCACGGCCCTTACTGCCACCGCCTTGTGCCCCCATATTCTATGTCAATGTGTGTGGCACAGTGCGTGCGTGCGTACACGGCGCCGAGCACGCACGCACACATTTTAATGGGTAGTGGCCTTTTGTATAAAGACGTATTACTGTCCTCAGTATACTGTGGTTTTATGCTATCTATAGTACGTATTATGTAGCATAAAACTTCGTATTTCAAGTATAAATATACAAAGCGGTAAATTGGGACACCAGTCCAATTTTTACTTATTATTATAATCTAAAATCTTTTTATGTCCCAAATGCAGAAAAGTTCCTACCGCAAAAATGACGGAACGCGAAATTAGCAAAACCGATTTATCGGTCACATCCCTTAACTCTGTACCCATAGGTAGGTACATATATGTCAAATGTCAAAGATAGGCGCAAACGATATTTAAAATGACCAAAAAGGTTTGTAATTGAAATTGTCAGTAGGTGGAAACTTACACGCGTTTTCTTCATATTGACGGAAGCGTTATTACAATATTTTGACCTAATGATATCAATTTCAGGAATTTTAAGTCTCAATATTTATAATTCTGCTACTTCCAAGGAGCGTGATCAGTTTTGTTTCACCTTCTCTTTTGATGAAGTAAGATTAGATTCATCGAAATGGACAAATCAGGTCTTCACCCTAACAGATTGTGCGATCACACGTATGGAAAGAAAATCCCTCGTTTTTTTGTTCTACATTTTTAATTTTTTTAGACGCGTTTCGTCTTATAAGGGCATTACCAATCAATCAATATCTTATGAGATTGACAATGCCCTCATAAGGCGAAAGACGTCTCAAAAATTAAAAATGTAGAACTAAAAGAACAAGTATTTTCTTTCTATATCATCCCATGATAGCCAAAACATGACTGACAAAAACAAAATTTTACAGGAGAAGATTTTTTCTTCTCATTTTTTAAGGAATATACTTTAGGAACAAAATTTTATATAGAGTATTTATTTTATTAATGTCTTTCACTTATCATTATAAAAATCGATTAATTATTACTGCTTTGCTGTGGTTTTTTGTATTTCTGAAGGATTCTAAGAAGCAATTTACAAAAACTAATGAAAGGTAATATCTACAATGAAGAGGACAGCTATACAGTTATATGTAAATGAGATAGAGCACATTATTGATATTAATTCATGGTAACAATTAAGTTTTTATAAGAAAACTATTGAAAATAAATGCTACATAATTTTGTATTTCCGCACGATTCTAAGAAACAATTTTGTTCTAACACTAAGGAAATACATGCAATCAAGAGGATAGCTATACAATTTTTTGCAAATGAAATAGAGACAAAATTATTAATATTAATTCTTGGAAACAATCAAGTTCGACACTAATGATATTCTAAAAATGCGGGAATTCCCACATCACAATCCCGCCCAAAGAATAAATAAAAAATTAATTATAATGATAAGAATATTTGACATAATAATATTCAATAAATTATCTATTGTCAAGTATGTTCTCTTTACAATAAATAAAAGCACAGGTAGACTTTATTTGATCTATGCACAAACAAATTTTAAAGTTTTTGGTAACATACACCAAATGCACAGTGCTATATTGTGCATCATCCTCATTTGATTTGCTAAAACATCAGCTGCTTTAGGATCATGGGACAGTGTCAAGTATTCATGACGAAATCTTCTGGGAATTATGCCATTTTCACATAGTTTACGCAGGTCATTATATTTTGCTTTTGATATTTTAAATCTTTTTTTGTACAGTTGTACCAGTAAAGAATTGATTACTGAAAAACTTCGGTGGAATCTAATAATATTTTCTGTGTCAATAATATCTATCTATCAAAACAGCCATATTTTTTTAATTTTAGTTCAATATTAGGACAGTTCTGTTTAAATGACGCACTTCTAAGCTCGTTAAATTTTATTTTATGCTTTGCCGGCAAGTAAGACAGTGAAAAGGATTTCCAACCACGTCATGTGTCATCAGTGTTATTTGTTATATGTCTGTTATACAGGGAGCTGGTCCACCATACTTTACAGGCAGATTCCTGAATAAATTATGAGTCATGAAAATGTTCAAATTATGAACAATAAATAGTGTTTTAATATCAATAGTTAGAGATCAATGACTTTCAAAACGATGATGAAAATTGCATTTTTTTCAATATCTATGACTTATCTTCTGTTAAACGTAGGACTATCATTAGACAGTATAGGTAGTGTGACAAATATCAAAAATTTATTAGCTTTAATACAAGTCAAATAAAATGTTTAAAACCCTGCACAAATTTGAAAAATACTTTTTTGCAAGGATTTTATCATTTTATTTGAATTATATTAATGATTATGATTTTTTAATATTCAATATAATTTCATTTTATTTTTTTACACAATTCAGAAATATTGAAAAATAAACGCAAACTTTGGAGACATTTATTTCATTCAGTAAGTATGTTTAATATCATTGTTCATAATTACATAAAATACTACCCTCAAATAAAAAATAAGGTAAGAATCTCTGCTATTGCAGTTTAAATGTTCTTGGGATCATAATAAGTTAAAATTAAGAATAAGTTAAACAAAACTAAAATATCAACAGTCTCTAATGAATATACATAAATTATTAATACCTCTGTATAAGATATTAATAATTTAATGTATAAAATAAATACATTTTCCAAAAAGAACCGTAAAGAAAACTGACAAAAATGCTGAATGAATTGAATATATTTAGAATAATTATTCTTAAACAAAGCGGAGTTATTAAATGTACAAAGTCAAAATAATATATAATAAACAACAATAAACAAGAAAAATTTATAAATATAAAAATGGTAAATAAAGCATTATTTTTTTATTATCACTGTACAACATTATTCCAGACTTGTCGACCCCATCTTGGTAAGCTTTTTATATGTGCATTAAACGGAAGATATTTTACTAAAACTGAAAACTGCAACATCACCTGAAATCAAAATAATTAAAATATTGTAACATTATATAGAAAGTCTTCAGTTTTCCATTAAATAAATAAAATAAATCAAAAGTTACCATTAGTTGTGCTGCCATTGCAACATTTCACATATGCATATATTGTGTAGAACTACACATGAGTATACAATTTGTCCAGCAACGGTCCGACTGTAATGCAGAATTGAATGCTTCAGAATGCACCGAAATGTTGACTTAAAAAGTTCAATACATCACTTCACAACATTTCTGATTTTGTTGTGTGCTTTTGTATACCTAGATTCGGTGTATTCTTTCCTGGATTTTATGAAAGCACAAGAAGCCAGGACTCTGATGGATACCCACAATCACCTGAAAGTTCAACAATATTTTATGTTATAAATTGCATAAGGCTATTGGAAAACTATGAAAAATCAAACATTTATAAGCATTAATAAAATAATGTAGGTATGCTTAACCAAATAATTTTCAATGTGGCAATTGATCCGCATATATTATAATGAATATGTTAGTAAGATATGAGAAACACAAATTTGCTACGCACTTTTATGAACGGAGATTATTTTGACACTTCTTAATTATGCATTGCAGTACTTTCATAGAGTATTTCTCAACTCACGTGTGATTCGAAGCAAGTTTTGCAACTCATCCAAATGTTTGTTTTACTATTAACGCAATGGAGTGGGATTTTTTACTCAATGTTCGATAGATTTTTAGATACTCCACTATATGAAAATCTAACCTCATTTTTTCAAAATTCGTCCAGAGCGGATTTTGTAATTATACGGCTCAAATACACTGTATTAAAAGATGATATAAGAAAAATTGTTTCTTACAAACGTATTAATTTCTTCATCCACAGCGTCCGGATGAAATATCATGGCTAAACATGTCCGCGTTACGGCCATAGAATATAGACCAGTTACGGCGTATTCAAATCTTCCCATCTTGACATTTGACAGATAACAATTTACATCTTTCTCCCTCCCTCTATATCTATCTCATGTAGAAACTTACAGAAACAAACACCGACGTAAAGCTATGTCTCGTTTATTTTTAATTTTTATTATCGTCTATTAAGTGTTGGGATAAAGATCTTAAAGATCTAGACATTGCTATTTTCAGAATACGGATGACTAACTGTTATTTGAGATTTGTATCAGATTGTATTAGTACTATCGGTACTAAACAACAATTATATCTCAGTTACCAATCATCAATACAATCAAATACAAATCTCAAATAACTATCACATGCAACCAACCGGTTAAACGGTTTTATATTCGCTACCCGAAACACTATTACTACAAGCAAAAACAATAATAGTCTTCAAATCCCAATATTTGTAATACAGTAGAACCTCGTTAATTTGAAATTTAAGGGACCAAAAAAAAACCTGTTGAATTATGCGGAACCCCGTTAATTTCAAATTCAAGTTACAAAAAAAAAATCACAATGCAATAGCGAAATTTGCCAAAAATTGTAAAACCCATGAAGAAAGCCATGTGAAAAATGTCAATATTTTTGCATATTTCAAAAACACAATATTTGTTATGCTAATACAAAGTCGCAATATATTTATTACTAAATTACCTATACATATTGACATATTTGTTGTTCTCACTTGAGAAAAAAAATATTTCGATTCGTAAAATTTAAAAAAAAATTGAATAATGTAAATTAAAATGTATTGATATATGGTGCAAGGGGCTAAAAATTATTTTGAATTACGAATTACTAGTGTTTTCAAATTATTGGAGAATACAAGATTAAAATATTGGATATAGTGGGTTTTAAAAATTTTGAATTATGGCGAAATTCAAATTAACGGGGTTTTATTGTACTACCTTATGGGCAAGTAAATTTCGGATACGTTGGTCCTAAATGAAGACAGCGTAACAAAGTATTCTGATAACATAAAATGTGGAATAGAAAGATTATGTATTGGTGCACTCATCCAAACAAATTGTTAATTGAAGGTTGACAGTCGATTGGCTGGCAACATTATTTCTCTTTTTCTTTTCACAATAATTATACTTGCTTGTAACATGTGATTTGAAAACTTTGTCTCAATACAATTTATTTCTAGTAAGAAAAGCATAGTTCAATAATATCTGTATACAAATTTGTAGAATACATATTAAAATAAACAAATTATTATTTTTTTAAATAATCAGCATGCTTGGATCTGATCTGTCTAATGTGGCACTGACTCACTTGTCACAGGTCTCCTTCAATTTGATCTCGGCGAGTCTCGCATCTTCGTTGAGTTTATTTGAAGAATATCCCGCCATCGCAGAATCCCTCTGGCCATTGTCCTCTTCATTGTTAGCAAAATATTCTAGCTGGTGCGAGACATTGTACTTTAAGTATGTGACGAGCAGCTCCGTTTTGGAAAAATACTCATCCAGTGGCATTTGGGAGAAAAACAGTTTATCACTGGACTGAAAGAACATTTAAAATTTGATTGTCAGTAAAAATCTATTACAAAAATAAATTATTGCGAATAAAAACATATTACAAAAAGAAATCAAATGTGGTTCTGTTGTTTTATTTTAAAAACACTACAAAAAATTCACCATTACACTTGAGTTTTGTCAAAATACAAGTGTTTTGTGTGAGTGGTGAAGAGATTGAGAAGTTCTAAAAAGGAAAAATTAAAAATATTTAATTCACAGTTCTTAAACTGTGTATATATATAGATTTGTTTCCGATTATATCAATGTCTGGCAACTGATTTTTCGCAATTCGACGGGCAACCATCGGTACTAGACAACAGTTACATATATTTCAGTTACTAATCATCAATACAATCAGATACAAATCTTAAATAATAGTGCCATGTGTAACCGGTTAAAATAACGGTTTAAACATCACTAGCATTGGCTAGCTTACAGTGTGCCTTACATCTTGTGAAATCCCTTGAGAAGATTTTAATCGTCGGAAAAAATACTAATATGGAAAAGAAAAATTAATAAAGGTGGAAAGATTTTTTTACCCTTTTGCAACAGTTTATATCCTCTAAAATTCTATTTTTAAAGAGCATTTATTATACCTTATCAACAAGTTTGAAAAATTCTTCCAATGAGATAATATTGACAAGTTCGCAAGAGTACGCAGAGGGACTGAAACGCATTCACACCTAAAAGTTTAGGAACTCCTGATTTTATTCAATATTTGACTGCCCAAGGATGTGAACATGAATATAATTAACAAAAAAGTATGCCCCTTGAGCCTGCTATATTTAGGATTTTTTTCTATAATTTAAGATTATTTTTTCCAAAGGGCTCTGGCCTTGGTTAGAATCAAATAATTTTGTAACACGTAGACAACAGATTAAAGGGTTGTAAATTCTATTAAATACAAGATGTTACCGAGCTAATCCACAATACTTAGATAAATTCCTGTCTAAATTATGAGTCGAAAATGTTCAAGCAACAATGTCCTAATATCAATAGTTGATGTATACAGCATGTAATAACTATTGACATTAGGACATTGTTGCTTGAACATTTGACTCACAATTTAGACAGGAATTTGACTGTAAAGTATTGTGGACTAGCTCTGTTGCATCCTGCATATTATGTAACATTTTGAAAAGATTTGGATGTTTTGAAATTGTTTGAATATTTTTATCAATAATAAAAGAATTTTACCTTCCATTAAAATTCCTATTTTGTTTCCCTCGACGCCTGGAATCCATTATGAGAGAACAGCCTGCTGTTTCGGCACTTATACACGCGTTCCTACCCCCTCTGATTCCCTGTTTGCGACAATTTATTCCCGCTGGTATCCCTGTTTCCGGTTACGTCGGCGCAACGGTTTTTCTTTCATATGACTCATAATGCACCAGGTAGGGATTACCTGGATTCCAGGCGTCGAGGGAAACAAAATAGGAATTTTAATGGAAGGTAAAATTCTTTTATTTTGTGTTCCGTCTCGACGCCTGGAATCCATTATGAGAGATCTGTTTGTTATCACCTGGTGACCTACTGCCTATATTGGCGTAAAGAGAGGCGCTAATGAGCTCTGGGGGCATTGTTGCTTGGGGTTATCTACTATCTCTCTTTGGTAGAATTTTCGGAAGGTGATTTCACTCTGCCAGTTTCCCCTTGACAAGATCTCCTC
>JADDOH010023262.1:0-43062 GCA_016648135.1 Agrypnia vestita | reverse complement strand
TCTGTTTGTTATCACCTGGTGACCTAGTGGTTCGACGTTATATGTGACTGCCTATATTGGCGTAAAGAGAGGCGCTAATGAGCTCTGGGGGCATTGTTGCTTGGGCTTATCTACTATCTCTCTTTGGTAGAATTTTCGGAAGGTGATTTCACTCTGCCAGTTTCCCCTTGACAAGATCTCCTCTATCGGGTAGTTTTCCAGCCCATTCAACGAAGCCACAGCAGAACGAACACTTCCTGGCGTTGCTTCCACTCCAGCCTCTCTTAGGATTGACTTGATCCAACCACCTATCATTGTCCGTGAAGCTGGCTTTACTTCACCTGCTGTCGTCACAAATAGTTATTTCATGTCCGGCTTTCGTCTCGGCTGTGAGAGTGAGACCAGCTTTCGGATCCAAAACAAGGGGTTGATGTTCCTTTCATCCGATGCGCTCAACCTCCATCCCGATTGTTTGTGTCTTGCCGTGTCAGTCTTCGCTCCAAAGGCTGGCCATAGCGTGATGGAGTCTCCTTTTTCGATCAATCGGTCCGGGGTGACTCTGAGAAGTGTCAGATCTTGGACTCTTCGCCCAGATGCCATGATGAGTAGTATGGCCGTCCTCCTTGACACGTCATACAGGCTGTTTCCTTGGCGGGTTTTCACGTAGCCACTCCACCACTACTCGGGGGTTCCAGATCGGGGGTCTCTCAGTGCATCCACCAGAAAACGAGATGGCTTTAAGGACGTGCCTGACGAGGAAGTTCGAGCTAATCTTATCTGCATCAAGAGCTGGGCCACAGAAGGATACGATTGCCGATTTGTGGACCAATATTGTTCGAGGGGCTAGCCCTTCGTGGATGAACAGGTTGGCCAGATATCTTGCCACTGTTGCAGGGGGAGGGTTATAAGGTTGGACAGAATGCGTGGTACACCATCGCTGCCACCTATCCCAGGCCAGCTTGTAGGTGTTCAGCGTTGAGCCTCTCCAGCCAGATCTGAACAGCTGCTGTTCCTCCTGGCTCCAATCCGCTATAGCCTGTTCCCACCCACTGCTATTCTCCAAACTTCCAGTTGGAGGTCCTACACCCTCGGTGGGGGAAACCCTGTCGACGTATCGATCAGGACGCTTTTCAGATCTCTTACGGTGGCCCTCCCTTTGCTCGTTGTTTGAGATCGGCCCTCCAGAATGTCTTCTCCCATCTTGGCACAACTAGGAGAAAGGTGCCTCTTGCCAACTCTTGGGACGAGATTCGGCGGCGGAAATACCCAGGCCAGCTCGTAATCCCAATGCTGACTGAATGCGTTGAGATAGGAGGCCGAGCAAGCGGTTGAGTCTAGCGACACGTAGTTTGGCACCACATGGGCGGTGGCCGATGCGAAGAGGTCGATCTGAGGACGTCCCCATATTCGGAATATTTCCTCTGTCGCTGGTTCCAGGAGGTGCCATTCCGGGAGTGGTGTCCCCCGAGAGAGTCGGTCCGCAATCCCGTTGTATCTCCCTGGAATGTACTGCGCTGTCAGAGATATTTCCTGCTGGTCGATAAACTCTAGGAGGTCTCGAGTTATCTTCAGAAGGCCCAATGATCTTGTCCCCCCCTCCTTGTTGATGTAAGCCACTACTGTCTTGTTGTCTGTCTGCAGTAGGGTCTTCGTTCCTCTTAGCAGGTAAGCGTGATCCCTGATCACTGCGTAAACAGCGAAGGCTTCTTTCTGGTTGGAATGCCACCGCATCTGCTCTGGGGTCCACTGGCCTGATATCGTCTTGTCGTCCACCTGGCCGCCCCAACCTGTAGTCAGGAAGTGGGAGAAGGGGGCTTCGTGTATTGGGCAGGACTCCCCTACGGCCTCCAACCACCACTCTAGGTCTTGCCGAACCGCGGCAGGAAGCTCCACTTGTCTGGATGGCTCGTGCCTCTGCAGCTGGCGGCTGAATCTCTGCAGTCTTCGGCAATGCAAACGACCCCGAGGGGTGGCGAAGTTTGCGAAGTTGAGTCTCCCCAAGAGGCCTAGAACCTGCTTGGGGGAGCAACTGCTGGCCTCGATCGGGCGGCGCAGTACTTGGCGAAGGCCAGAGCACTTGCGGTCCGAGAGGGATTTCTGGTTGGCTTCCCAAGAGGCCTAGAACCTGCTTGGGGGAGCAACTGCCGGCCTCGATCGGGCGGCGCAGTACTTGGCGAAGGCCAGAGCACTTGCGGTCCGAGAGGGATATCTGGTTGGCTTCGGTGTCCCAAGTTATGCCCAGAAACTCCAGCTTTTGGGTAGGTATAAGGACACACTTGTCGCGGTTGATGCACCAACCCAGATGCTGGAACAGATAGACCGTCTCTACTGCCTGGGTCGCTAGCAGGTCCCTTGACTGATTGGCCAGAAGGAAGTCGTCCAGGTAGACTACGGTCCTTATTCCTCTCTTCCGCAAGAGTCCCGCTAGCCAGTTTGACAGCGTTGCGAACATTCTCGGGGCTGATGACAGGTCAAAGGGCAGGCAGGTCATCTGGAGAAGTTCCCCTTGGTAGTACAGTCTCAGGAACTTTCGGTGCGATTCCGCTATTGGTAGGTGAAAATATGCCTGGGTTAGGTCGATTTTCACCAACCAATCTGTGGGCCGGAGGAAGTCTGGGACCCGAAAGTGGTTGAACAGCTTGAAGGGTTTCGCCTCCACAAAGGCATTCAACGCCTTCAGGTTGAATATCGGCCGTAGGGAGTTGTCCGACTTCGGAGTTAGAAACAGATTTGAGATGAAGCTCGGAGAATGATTTGCTCTTTCCAGCACGCCTGACATCTTCAGGGCCTGAATGTGACTCGACATGTCTCGAGACTCCTTCGTGCTGAAGCTGCTCAACAGCTGCCTGGTGGGAAAGACTAACGGAGGTTTGGCCACAAAGGGGATTCTCGCGCCCTTGAGGATTCTCAGCACTATAGGTGGTGCCCCGAACTCCTTCCACTTGCTTTGGAACCTCCTCAAGCGTCCTCCCCAGAACTGGTTGTTCAGCCTCGCGTCATCTTCTACCTCTACGGCTACGGTCACCAGCGGGTGGTCTGCCTTCCGGATACGTCTCCTGTTCGGGTTCCCTGGGCCTCGCTCCCTGTTCCTCGGCTCCGGCAGAAAGGGCTTACGGGACTGGAGGTATCCCTGGTTCGGAGCTCGACGAGAAGTTGACGGCTGGGGCTTAGATGTTGACGGTTGGGCCAGGTTTCGGGTTGCGGGCGAGACCATCACCTTCTCCTGGCCCCCCGTTCTTTAGGATATACGCCGATAGCTCTTCCCTATTGAACAAGTATCCCGAGCTTGGAGGGATTTTGGCCGCACCTTCTCGCACGAAAGGGTCTTTGAAGCCCTCCAATATGGCCTTTCGCCGGTTCAGTATACACTCTGCCCGTCTGCCGCACACAATCTGCAGGATGTCGTCCGAAACCTTATTGTACGGAGCATCGCTGGTGAACATCGACTGAATCCGCTCGAAGAGAGCCGAAGCGGAAGGATTAGAAAATTAAAAATACGGCGCGTTATCGATCCTTCTCAAGTCGTCGTTCACCGACAATTCCACAAACGGGGAGTCGCCGCGTAGGTTCTCTGCGTTTCCGCATAGCGAACGCCTGACCACTCGTCGGAATCGAAGTGTTGCAACTTCGAGATCTGTTCGATCCGCTTCGTGTTCCGGAAAAAATGTGGAACGCTTCACGATTTTGCGTGTCATCCTTGCGCAGGGGCCATGCTAATCTTCTCTGTATCGTTCCAATTTTAGTATATGTACTGCCGAAGCGAGTACCGTTGGCGGCGTTTGATGATAAAATGGCCGCGCCGCCTGCTAACAAGGCCTCCGTCAGAGCAGTCACCTGTTTTAGCAGGTGGTCTACACGCGGGTCGTATGCTACGCGGCGTCTCTTTCGACTCGGTTCTTCGAAAGAAGATCCGTCATTCGAGGATACCGGCGAACGAGCTTGCTCGTCCGCCATCTTGTTAACAATCGTTTGACGAAATTCACGGGATTTACACTAAAATATCAACGTCCTGTCGCACTATGTTAAAAATTTGTATAGTCTAATGTTTGTTAACCTAGGGATCAAAAATTAAGGGGGTAGGTTGCAATAGAAACACAAAAAAAACACAACAAAAGTTGGCGTGTCTAAACGCATGCAAATGGCGCGAAACAGCGACGTCATATGAAAGAAAAACCGTTGCGCCGGCGAAACCGGAAACAGGGATACCAGCGGGAATAAATTGTCGCAAACAGGGAATCAGAGGGGGTAGGAACGCGTGTCTAGTGGCGAAACAGCAGGCTGTTCTCTCATAATGGATTCCAGGCGTCGAGACGGAACACAAAATAAAAATAATTTTTCAATTTTTTTGGATGATTGTAATCGAAAATGATTAGAGTTATCTTTGAATTTATGGAAGGCTTCTTCAATCTTCACTCCATTTTAACTTTCGATTTTTCCTTTTTCCCGACTCAGACCAACACACAGCACAGTTATTAGAAATACAATTGTCTACAAATGTCTGAAATAATAAGATAAGTCAGTAATAATTTACCTAGAAAATTAAAGAGTTTCAAACTAAAGAGGAATTAAAAAGTGAAAAACAATTTTGGATGCATTCCAAGTACCAGGAATTGGTGCAAACTATATACACGCAAATCAAATATCCACGCATACCAAGACAGGCAACTGAAAAAAACATGCATATGATTCGCCAATTTTAGGGATCGCGACATAATATGTATAAAATGGATTCCACAAATTACCGTGAAATACATAAAGGAAGCCTCACACGAGTGATAAAAAGGCCGTGCGCATTATAAGTTTTTTATAACTTATTAAAAAAATTCAAATTATGTAAATAACTCAACTATACCTATATTGTAAATAATAAATTGAATAATCAAAGAAATTCCAGCTGATCTCATATTGTTCTTTCTATTCCTTCAGTCTGCAGAAGAAAAGTCTTCTTTAAGCACGCTTTTGCCTCGCCTGGAGAGGATCGTGGGTGGTTCTGGTGCGGGAGGAGGCGGTGGACTGGGAGGGGGAACAGCTCCAGACGCCAGGCTTCACTGCGGTTGCTGGTGCGGGGGCTGGGCCGAGGTGCACGTGCGAGGGCCCACTGGGGATGTTTCGTGGGTTATGCGAATACAGAACCAGGTGATGATGATATTAACTTCTAGAGGAGTATTGGTGTGCACAGTTTGTATTTCTGTGCAATTCAGAACTGTAGATTAATTCAAATTACAGATGTTATTCATTTTCACATTTTTTTTTTCTATTTATTTTCTTTACATTTTATAATGTTTAGTCCCACAAAACGACTTAAAAGACGTTTGTCTGTAGGTTCATTTTTACAATTGTAAGTTACACTATTACAAAATATTATTCACTTTATAAACATAAGAGAAAAAAAACGAAAACAATTAAGTACAACAAACAACATAAAATAAATTTTCAGTACAAAGTTAAAAATTTTAAGCAAATTAAGAAAAGAGCAATAAATAAAGAAAATAGCAAATTAAAAATATATATAGCAAAAATTAATGAAAAAGAGAGAAATATATATAAATATAAACATCACTCATTATTCAAAGTCATTATCATAATAAAACACTTAATATAGTTCATAAATAACTTATGTCGTTTTCTATTCTATATTGTGCCTTAAAATATTCAGACATGTCTTAAGAAAATAAGGAATTCAAACCATTATCTACTTTCAGGTGAACTTCGACTCGCTGTGGAGCGAATTTCCGCTGAGTGATATTTCTTCTCTATTTCTGGGCGGTGGAGGAGGTCCTTCTCCGCTTGCGGGAGCCCCGGGCCTGCCGCAGAACCTGGGCAGTGCGGTCTCCATAGCTTCCAGTGGCTTTCAGGATGCCAAGAGTGATGTTGTCAGTAAATACATAAATTCGGTCGGTTTTAAGTATAGTTTTTTTTTTTTTATGTACATGGAGATCATTTAACGGAAAAGTGTGTGAATAATCAAAACATTTTGAGATTGTATTTTCGTAAAATATTTATCATCCAACATATTTATGATTTTAGTTATCGGATGGAGACCCCCGTTCTCGAAGCGGCAGTGGAGGTTCGCAACCAGATCAGATCCAGAAGTCTAGCTCGGACAGTGTAGTGGGCGTGGCTGCACCACCTCACGCTTCTTCGCATTGCATCGTGCCGCAACCTCCGTCTATTAGGTATGTTTATTAGACACATCACATATGTAAATAGAAAAAAATAATTTTAATTATGATTCTTTTACGACATTTTATTGTTAATTGCATGTACCTATAATACGGAAATGCTTTGATTATTTGTATATTACGGGAATTTTTATTAAACAAACTTAGTAATGGCAAGTACGAGGCTGATTGAGACCTTGCAGTTTTAAACAAATGCAATTTGAAAGAAAATATAATAACGTAAAAGCCTTCTGCAGTGCTGAATTATTTGAATCTTTTGCAATGTTCTTTCCTGTCAGACATTATAAGGTACCAAAGATATCCAAGGCAGCCACATTTGAATCGCGGTTTTAAACAAGAAAAATGGGTGCCCAGATATTCATTTTGAAATTTTGTGGTAAATTAAACCATTAAATTTTTTTTTGTTTTATTCAAGGTCCCATGCTAGCACGGGACCGATTAACATTCCTGGCTCTCCGCAGAGACAGAATTCTTCTGGTACCAACACTGATGATGAAGAAGGGCAAATAAATCAAAATGATCCTTCCCAATCATTTGCCGACGACCAGGTACAAGTAAATGGATCTATCTTCTATATTTATTAAATGTATATGATTTTAAAACATTTTTAACTGATATCTGGTTTGAGCAAAAATTATATAGATTTTTGTTAAATTATTGCAATAACCATATACGTGGGGTATAAAAGAAAAAGGCACCTATGTTCAAACAATTAATTTTACTAAGTTTAATTGTGAACTCACCAGGAATCGAACCTGGAACCCTCAGTGTGGGAAACTAGTGTCATGCCCACTGGGCTATGAGGGACAACAATTTCTTGTAAATAATTGTAAGTCAAATTAAAGACCACACCACCAAAACGGTAGTTTCATTTTTTTTTATATTGGATAGAGATGAAGTCTCAGGCTCGTCTTGAATGAGCACGATCTTAACACGGAATATCTCAAATTTCAAACTTTCAATGTGAATGTCCAGCCTTAATGACAAAATTTTTCCTTCAAATTATAAACTACAAATATTATGTGGTGAATTTTTCTGGGAATTATAATAAAATATATTCTTTGTTATATTTTAGTATGATAAATTTATAATTTTTTAATAACCAGAGCAAATCACGTCATCCGGTTCGAAGATCTAACTCGTCTCCAGAAATGTCATCGAGCTGGAAAAATCCCTTTCATGTGCGTGAGCGGATGGAAGCCATGGAGGCGCAGAACAAGGAGACTAATGCCAGTGAGACTATCAACATGATATCCAACTTCAACAATGGTCACATTGAGCAGTATGATAGCAGCAGTGCGAAACCTACTGACGACAATAGGTAAATTGTGATGCCATAATCAGTACATCGTAGAATAGACATTTGTTTATCTATTTTGTGTTCCGTCTCGACGCCTGGAATCCATTATGAGAGAACAGCCTGCTGTTTCGGCACTTATACACGCGTTCCTACCCCCTCTGATTCCCTGTTTGCGACAATTTATTCCCGCTGGTATCCCTGTTTCCGGTTGCGTCGGCGCAACGGTTTTTCTTACATATGACGTCGTTGTTTCGCGCCATTTGCACGCGTCTAGACACGCCAACTTTTGTTGTGATTTTTTTTGTGTTTCTATTGCAATCTACCCCCTTAATTTTTGATCCCTAGGTTAACAAACATTAGACTATACAAATTTTTAACATAGTGCGACAGGACGTTGATATTTTAGTGTAAATCCCGTGAATTTCGTCAAACGATTTGTTAACAAGATGGCGGACGAGCAAGCTCGTTCGCCGGTATCCTCGAATGACGGATCTTCTTTCGAAGAACCGAGTCGAAAGAGACGCCGCGTAGCATACGACCCGCGTGTAGACCATCTGCTAAAACAGGTGACTGCTCTGACGGAGGCCTTGTTAGCGGGTGGCGCGGCTCCTGCATCAACAACGCCGCCAACGCCGGAGAAGGAGCCGCCAGTACCGAGAGCGGACCCGAAGCGGATCGAACAGATCTCGAAGTTGCAACACTTCGATTCCGAAGTGGTCAGGCGTTCGCTATGCGGAAACGCAGAGAACCTACGCGGCGACTCCCACATTTGTGGAATTGTCGGTGAACGACGACTTGAGAAGGATCGATAACGCGCCGACCCATACTGGCTTGCTGAAAAGATCGCTCGCCGCGCTTTCAAACGCCTTGCTCTCTTCGAGCGGATTCAGTCGATGTTCACCAGCGATGCTCAGTACAATAAAGTTTCGGACGACATCCTGCAGATTGTGTGCGGCAGACGGGCAGAGTGTATACTGAACCGGCGAAAGGCCATATTGGAGGGCTTCAAAGACCCTTTCGTGCGAGAAGGTGCGGCCAAAATCCCTCCAAGCTCGGGATACTTGTTCAATAGGGAAGAGCTATCGGCGTATATCCTAAAGAACGGGGGGCCAGGAGAAGGTGATGGTCTCGCCCGCAACCCGAAACCTGGCCCAACCGTCAACATCTCAGCCCCAGCCGTCAACTTCTCGTCGAGCTCCGAACCAGGGATACCTCCAGTCCCGTAAGCCCTTTCTGCCGGAGCCGAGGCACAGGGAGCGAGGCTCAGGGAACCCGAACAGGAGACCTAACCGGAAGGCAGACCACGGCCGAAAACCCGCTGGTGACCGTAGCCGCAGAGGTAGAAGATGACGCGAGGCTGAACAACCAGTTCTGGGGAGGACGCTTGAGGAGGTTCCAAAGCACGTGGAAGGAGTTCGGGGCACCACCTATAGTGCTGAGAATCCTCAAGGGCGCGAGAATCCCCTTTGTGGCCAAACCTCCGTTAGTCTTCCCCACCAGGCAGCTGTTGAGCAGCTTCAGCACGAAGGAGTCTCGAGACATGTCGAGTCACATTCAGGCCCTGAAGATGTCAGGCGTGCTGGAAAGAGCAGATCATTCTCCGAGCTTCATCTCAAATCTGTTTCTAACTCCGAAGTCGGACAACTCCCTAAGGCCGATATTCAACCTGAAGGCGTTGAATGCCTTTGTGGAGGCGAAACCCTTCAAGCTGTTCAACCACTTTCGGGTCCCAGACTTCCTCCAGCCCAAAGATTGGTTGGTGAAAATCGACCTAACCCAGGCATACTTTCACCTACCAATAGCGGAATCGCACCGAAAGTTCCTGAGACTATACTACCAAGGGGAACTTCTCCAGATGACCTGCCTGCCCTTTGGCCTGTCATCAGCCCCGAGAATGTTCGCAACGCTGTCAAACTGGCTAGCGGGACTCTTGCGGAAGAGAGGAATAAGGACCGTAGTCTACCTGGACGACTTCCTTCTGGCCAATCAGTCAAGGGACCTGCTAGCGACCCAGGCAGTAGAGACGGTCAATCTGTTCCCAGCATCTGGGTTGGTGCATCAACCGCGACAAGTGTGTCCTTATACCTACCCAAAAGCTGGAGTTTCTGGGCATAACTTGGGACACCGAAGCCAACCAGAAATCCCTCTCGGACCGCAAGTGCTCTGGCCTTCGCCAAGTACTGCGCCGCCCGATCGAGGCCGGCAGTTGCTCCCCCAAGCAGGTTCTAGGCCTCTTGGGAAGCCAACCAGAAATCCCTCTCGGACCGCAAGTGCTCTGGCCTTCGCCAAGTACTGCGCCGCCCGATCGAGGCCGGCAGTTGCTCCCCCAAGCAGGTTCTAGGCCTCTTGGGGAGACTCAACTTCGCAAACTTCGCCACCCCTCGGGGTCGTTTGCATTGCCGAAGACTGCAGAGATTCAGCCGCCAGCTGCAGAGGCACGAGCCATCCAGACAAGTGGAGCTTCCTGCCGCGGTTCGGCAAGACCTAGAGTGGTGGTTGGAGGCCGTAGGGGAGTCCTGCCCAATACACGAAGCCCCCTTCTCCCACTTCCTGACTACAGACGCAGCGGACGCAGGTTGGGGCGGCCAGGTGGACGACAAGACGATATCAGGCCAGTGGTCCCCAGAGCAGATGCGGTGGCATTCCAACCAGAAAGAAGCCTTCGCTGTTTACGCAGTGATCAGGGATCATCACGCTTACCTGCTAAGAGGAACGAAGACCCTACTGCAGACAGACAACAAGACAGTAGTGACTTACATCAACAAGGAGGGGGGGACAAGATCATTGGGCCTTCTGAAGATAACTCGAGACCTCCTAGAGTTTATCGACCAGCAGGAAATATCTCTGACAGCGCAGTACATTCCAGGGAGATACAACGGGATTGCGGACCGACTCTCGGTTGTAGTAATTTTAAATTTTAAGTTTAGTAATTTTAAGTTTAAATTTCAAATTCATTTATTATTTTTTTTATTTTAGTTAATTGAAAAACTATAATGTCGAGCGCGTCCTCGAGGAGCGACCAGGAAAGAATTTACGTCGCTGTGTGGTCTGTAGTAATAAAGATGGTGCTGGGCTGCGTAGATCAACGACTATTTGTGCGTATTGTAAGAAGGGTGTCCACACG
This sequence comes from Agrypnia vestita, assembly GCA_016648135.1. Taxonomy (NCBI): domain Eukaryota; kingdom Metazoa; phylum Arthropoda; class Insecta; order Trichoptera; family Phryganeidae; genus Agrypnia; species Agrypnia vestita. Next base: position 32,477 of record JADDOH010023262.1, on the reverse strand, counting down.
GCGTGTGCAGGAAAGCACAGTTGTTGATTTTTTTTGTTTTTCATTTTTGTCTTTCTTTTTTTCTGAATAAAACACTGTATTCATTTATACAAGCGTTTTATTTCATATATTTCGATATTCTTTAATAAAACACCCAAAAAATAATCAAAATCCATGAAAATTCGAAGAATTTATGGGGTTTTAAAAAAAATATATATTTTCAAAAAAAATATGTTTTTTTGGTGGCATTTTACAAGCAACTGTATGAATTTTTTGGCACTCAAACGGTTAATAAAAAAATACGATCTAAACTCTCTCCTGCAAAGTAACAGATTTGCAGATAGAGTACTTTACGTAGCGCACGTCGTTATTAGGATGGGCTTGTACACAGATTTGAAAGCAGTCAGTTTGGTGACACTTAGCTCAATCTTTCTCATCACCGCACTATATAGAGAATGAATAATGTCGGCCGTAGCTCTGATTCTTCTATCTACAGTGAAACTCTCTTAGTACGTTTTTCAAGGGACCAGCAAATAAAAACTTATTAGGCGTGAAAACATATTAACAGTGATTTCAATGTTTCCATATATTATTTACACTTTTTAATTGAATTTTCGTTTATATAATATGACAATTTAAGGAAATTTTATTTAAAAAAAATTAAGTAGGTAAATATATACATTTGTAAAATATTACCTATGTGAGTAGTACCTGAGGGTCAGAAAACAATAAAAACCACCAAATCAATAAAAATTTTAGTACTGTCAAAAAATATTTTATTAATAACCATACCAAAAGGAAACCATAAAATAACTTAGGTAGGTATGTCACTACCTATGTGCAAACCTTAATTTTAAAAGAAATTATATAAGTTTTTAAATTACTTTTCCAAAAAAAAATACCTATCTTAAACTAATAATAATATTATTAAAGAATAAAATCAATCAGAATTAAAATATAAATCAGTGTACGAAAAAAAAATACAAAAAGCTACCTGTATCTACTTTCCCTGGCTTGGTAAAGATTGCACATTTGTAAAAAAATAATCATTTGTAAATAGTATTCTACTTGACTTCATTTTAAAAATTTATCCCTTTTGATGATTTCTACATAATTTATGTGTACATTCAACATATCGCCTTGAGCAAAGTCCAAAGGACCTGTAATTGCAGGAAATATTATTTTGTGATTAATTACGATTTTATTTATTTTAATTACGTTTGATTTCAGATTACCTTAATATTTTTCCGGGTGTAAAGAATATTCGTGGTATTTTTTATTTCAAAATTAAATTTGATCCGTTTTTTGTAACTCATTAAGGCCGGCGTCACACTACGCGTTTCTTCCATCGTGTCTTTGACGTCGCGTCAAATTCGCAACCGATATTTGCAGTCACATACTATATTCCGCGGCGGACCGCGCGGAGAACAAATGCATGTGCGGACAATCTGTTAAATGTGGGGCGTTGCAATCAAAAACACGAGACGTGACGTCACCGATTTTACGTTGACGTAAATTCCGCGGGTGGGGAACCGATCAGACGCTGAAGCGAGCGTTCTGCCGGCGGAACGATCGATGATCCGCGTAGTGTTTTCGATAAGAGCATATTGTATGGAAAGAAATGTAGCGGCGTTCCGCGATGTCAAAGACGTGACGGAAGATACACCTAGTGTGACACCGGCCTTAGAAAACAATAGGAGATATTACATAATTAATATTACCGATTGTTTCCTCGAAGAAATACAACCGAAATAAAAACAGTTTCATTTAGGCGAATTTATTTTGCGCCGACGTTGATTGATTTTGCAATTGCGACTATATAAAAAATTATTGTAAATAATCGTGTAAATTTATTTATTAACTTGTTGTGGGCCGTAAATTTTCGGAATTTTTTGTGATTTTTCTTTTTACGAAAAAACCATGAAAACATGCGTATATTAAAAAAAAAACACACACATTCATATTATTTTATCGTAAGTGTCGAAACGCAATGATTTTTTTATCATTTAAGTAAAAAAAATAATCTTTTTTTGAATTTCCATAATGTTGCCAGCGCAACATTTTCTGAAAAATAATAAAAGAATTTTACCTTCCATTAAAATTCCTATTTTGTTTCCCTCGACGCCTGGAATCCATTATGAGAGAACAGCCTGCTGTTTCGGCACTTATTCACGCGTTCCTACCCCCTCTGATTCCCTGTTTGCGACAATTTATTCCCGCTGGTATCCCTGTTTCCGGTTGCGTCGGCGCAACGGTTTTTCTTTCATATGACTCATAATGCACCAGGTAGGGATTACCTGGATTCCAGGCGTCGAGGGAAACAAAATAGGAATTTTAATGGAAGGTAAAATTCTTTTATTTTGTGTTCCGTCTCGACGCCTGGAATCCATTATGAGAGATCTGTTTGTTATCACCTGGTGACCTAGTGGTTCGACGTTATATGTGACTGCCTATATTGGCGTAAAGAGAGGCGCTAAGAGAGGCTCTAATGAGCATCTGTCATTGTTGCTTGGGCTTATCTACTATCTCTCTTTGGTAGAATTTTCGGAAGGTGATTTCACTCTGCCAGTTTCCCCTTGACAAGATCTCCTCTATCGGGTAGTTTTCCAGCCAATTCAACGAAGCCACAGCAGAACGAACACTTCCTGGCGTTGCTTCCACTCCAGCCTCTCTTAGGATTGACTTGATCCAACCACCTATCATTGTCCGTGAAGCTGGCTTTACTTCACCTGCTGTCGTCACAAATAGTTCTTTCATGTCCGGCTTTCGTCTCGGCTGTGAGAGTGAGACCAGCTTTCGGATCCAAAACAAGGGGTTGATGTTCCTTTCATCCGATGCGCTCAACCTCCATCCCGATTGTTTGTGTCTTGCCGTGTCAGTCTTCGCTCCAAAGGCTGGCCATAGCGTGATGGAGTCTCCTTTGTCGATCAATCGGTCCGGGGTGACTCTGAGAAGTGTCAGATCTTGGACTCCTCGCCCAGATGCCATGATGAGTAGTATGGCCGTCCTCCTTGACACGTCATACGGCTGTTCCTTGGCGGGTTTTCACGTAGCCACTCCACCACTACTCGGGGGTTCCAGATCGGGGGTCTCTCAGTGCATCCACCAGAAACCGAGATGGCTTTAAGGACGTGCCTGACGAGGAAGTTCGAGCTAATCTTATCTGCATCAAGAGCTGGGCCACAGAAGGATACGATTGCCGATTTGTGGACCAATATTGTTCGAGGGGCTAGCCCTTCGTGGATGAACAGGTTGGCCAGATATCTTGCCACTGTTGCAGGGGTTATGAGGTTGGACAGAATGCGTGGTACACCATCGCTGCCACCTATCCCAGGCCGGCTTGTAGGTGTTCAGCGTTGAGCCTCTCCAGCCAGATCTGAACAGCTGCTGTTCCTCCTGGCTCCAATCCGCTATAGCCTGTTCCCACCCACTGCTATTCTCCAAACTTCCAGTTGGAGGTCCGACACCCTCGGTGGGGGAAACCCTGTCGACGTATCGATCAGGACGCTCTTCAGATCTCTTACGCTTATTGGCCCTCCCTTTGCTCGTTGTTTGAGATCGGCCCTCCAGAATGTCTTCTCCCATCTTGGCACAACTAGGAGAAAGGTGCCTCTTGCCAGGTTCAAGTGCGCCAGTACTCTTGGGACGAGATTCGGCGGCGGAAATACCCAGGCCAGCTCGTAATCCCAATGCTGACTGAATGCGTTGAGATAGGAGGCCGAGCAATCGGTTGAGTCTAGCGACACGTAGTTTGGCACCACATGGGCGGTGGCCGATGCGAAGAGGTCGATCTGAGGACGTCCCCATATTCGGAATATTTCCTCTGTCGCTGGTTCCAGGAGGTGCCATTCCGGGAGTGGTGTCCCCCGAGAGAGTCGGTCCGCAATCCCGTTGTATCTCCCTGGAATGTACTGCGCTGTCAGAGATATTTCCTGCTGGTCGATAAACTCTAGGAGGTCTCGAGTTATCTTCAGAAGGCCCAATGATCTTGTCCCCCCCTCCTTGTTGATGTAAGTCACTACTGTCTTGTTGTCTGTCTGCAGTAGGGTCTTCGTTCCTCTTAGCAGGTAAGCGTGATCCCTGATCACTGCGTAAACAGCGAAGGCTTCTTTCTGGTTGGAATGCCACCGCATCTGCTCTGGGGACCACTGGCCTGATATCGTCTTGTCGTCCACCTGGCCGCCCCAACCTGCGTCCGCTGCGTCTGTAGTCAGGAAGTGGGAGAAGGGGGCTTCGTGTATTGGGCAGGACTCCCCTACGGCCTCCAACCACCACTCTAGGTCTTGCCGAACCGCGGCAGGAAGCTCCACTTGTCTGGATGGCTCGTGCCTCTGCAGCTGGCGGCTGAATCTCTGCAGTCTTCGGCAATGCAAACGACCCCGAGGGGTGGCGAAGTTTGCGAAGTTGAGTCTCCCCAAGAGGCCTAGAACCTGCTTGGGGAGCAACTGCCGGCCTCGATCGGGCGGCGCAGTACTTGGCGAAGGCCAGAGCACTTGCGGTCCGAGAGGGATTTCTGGTTGGCTTCCCAAGAGGCCTAGAACCTGCTTGGGGGAGCAACTGCCGGCCTCGATCGGGCGGCGCAGTACTTGGCGAAGGCCAGAGCACTTGCGGTCCGAGAGGGATTTCTGGTTGGCTTCGGTGTCCCAAGTTATGCCCAGAAACTCCAGCTTTTGGGTAGGTATAAGGACACACTTGTCGCGGTTGATGCACCAACCCAGATGCTGGAACAGATTGACCGTCTCTACTGCCTGGGTCGCTAGCAGGTCCCTTGACTGATTGGCCAGAAGGAAGTCGTCCAGGTAGACTACGGTCCTTATTCCTCTCTTCCGCAAGAGTCCCGCTAGCCAGTTTGACAGCGTTGCGACATTCTCGGGGCTGATGACAGGCCAAAGGGCAGGCAGGTCATCTGGAGAAGTTCCCTTGGTAGTATAGTCTCAGGAACTTTCGGTGCGATTCCGCTATTGGTAGGTGAAAGTATGCCTGGGTTAGGTCGATTTTCACCAACCAATCTTTGGGCTGGAGGAAGTCTGGGACCCGAAAGTGGTTGAACAGCTTGAAGGGTTTCGCCTCCACAAAGGCATTCAACGCCTTCAGGTTGAATATCGGCCTTAGGGAGTTGTCCGACTTCGGAGTTAGAAACAGATTTGAGATGAAGCTCGGAGAATGATCTGCTCTTTCCAGCACGCCTGACATCTTCAGGGCCTGAATGTGACTCGACATGTCTCGAGACTCCTTCGTGCTGAAGCTGCTCAACAGCTGCCTGGTGGGGAAGACTAACGGAGGTTTGGCCACAAAGGGGATTCTCGCGCCCTTGAGGATTCTCAGCACTATAGGTGGTGCCCCGAACTCCTTCCACGTGCTTTGGAACCTCCTCAAGCGTCCTCCCCAGAACTGGTTGTTCAGCCTCGCGTCATCTTCTACCTCTGCGGCTACGGTCACCAGCGGGTTTTCGGCCGTGGTCTGCCTTCCGGTTAGGTCTCCTGTTCGGGTTCCCTGAGCCTCGCTCCCTGTGCCTCGGCTCCGGCAGAAAGGGCTTACGGGACTGGAGGTATCCCTGGTTCGGAGCTCGACGAGAAGTTGACGGCTGGGGCTGAGATGTTGACGGTTGGGCCAGGTTTCGGGTTGCGGGCGAGACCATCACCTTCTCCTGGCCCCCGTTCTTTAGGATATACGCCGATAGCTCTTCCCTATTGAACAAGTATCCCGAGCTTGGAGGGATTTTGGCCGCACCTTCTCGCACGAAAGGGTCTTTGAAGCCCTCCAATATGGCCTTTCGCCGGTTCAGTATACACTCTGCCCGTCTGCCGCACACAATCTGCAGGATGTCGTCCGAAACCTTATTGTACGGAGCATCGCTGGTGAACATCGACTGAATCCGCTCGAAGAGAGCCGAAGCGGAAGGATTAGAAAATTAAAAATACGGCGCGTTATCGATCCTTCTCAAGTCGTCGTTCACCGACAATTCCACAAACGTGGGAGTCGCCGCGTAGGTTCTCTGCGTTTCCGCATAGCGAACGCCTGACCACTCGTCGGAATCGAAGTGTTGCAACTTCGAGATCTGTTCGATCCGCTTCGTGTTCCGGAAAAATGTGGAACGCTTCACGATTTTGCGTGTCATCCTTGCGCAGGGGCCATGCTAATCTTCTCTGTATCGTTCCAATTTTAGTATATGTACTGCCGAAGCGAGTACCGTTGGCGGCGTTTGATGATAAAATGGCCGCGCCGCATGCTAACAAGGCCTCCGTCAGAGCAGTCACCTGTTTTAGCAGGTGGTCTACACGCGGGTCGTATGCTACGCGGCGTCTCTTTCGACTCGGTTCTTCGAAAGAAGATCCGTCATTCGAGGATACCGGCGAACGAGCTTGCTCGTCCGCCATCTTGTTAACAATCGTTTGACGAAATTCACGGGATTTACACTAAAATATCAACGTCCTGTCGCACTATGTTAAAAATTTGTATAGTCTAATGTTTGTTAACCTAGGGATCAAAAATTAAGGGGGTAGGTTGCAATAGAAACACAAAAAAAACACAACAAAAGTTGGCGTGTCTAAACGCATGCAGATGGCGCGAAACAGCGACGTCATATGAAAGAAAAACCGTTGCGCCGGCGAAACCGGAAACAGGGATACCAGCGGGAATAAATTGTCGCAAACAGGGAATCAGAGGGGGTAGGAACGCGTGTCTAGTGGCGAAACAGCAGGCTGTTCTCTCATAATGGATTCCAGGCGTCGAGACGGAACACAAAATATAATAATATGTCAACATGGAGTACTTTAGTATTAGAAATGATGCAATATTTGATTGTCATAATGAACGTACAATATTTGTATTAGCATAATCAAATTTGCATTTTCGATATGGTTTCTTGAAATATGCAAAAATATAGACTTTTTACAAAATTAATGGGTTTTTTTTTACGAGTTTTACGATTTTTAGAGAATTTCGCAATTGCATCACAGTTTTTATTTTACCTTGAATTTTGAATTAAAGGGGTTCTGCATAATTCTAAATGTTTTTTTTTTGAGTCCCTTGAATTTCGAATTACGAGGTTCTACCGTAATTATTTTATAAGTGCGATTTATTGGTGAAGATAAGTCAGTCCATGGTAAGATGTTACACTGAATAAGACCAAAAACATTTATCATCATTTCTTCTCCTACCCCTACTTAACGCAAGATATAACTTACTCCAATTCCATCTTAGACATCTTGTCCTTTATAGAAGAGTGCATGTCATCTCTGCTGATGCCAGTCTCAAGCTTGGCTGCGCGGATGAGTGCGAAGACCATCATCTGTCGAGGGTTCAGGCCAGCCGCTGCGCCGCCTGTATCCATCCCCATTACCATGGAGTTCGAGGGCATTGCCGACCCCATACCGACATCTATTGATTTAGGCTGTTGATTTTTTAAATGTGTAAATGAAAATAGTATTTACTTTTCAGCGAGCTATCTATAATTAATGACTTTAGGGAATTATAGAGGATGTTGTTTATAATAACGATAAAATTGGAAAACAAATCACCTTTTAATATGTCATACTAAATTTAATAATAAAAAATCCTAATGCAATATACGATTAATAAATGAAGGCCTTTTTGAAATGAAGGCTGTGGTGTAAATGTAGTCAAATATAAAAATTATTACTAATAATTTATTCAGTTTTAAATGTGTGCAAGTTAAAACATGGATGGACAAACAAGTTAAAATGAGGATGCACTCCGTCGTATGTAAACCACTGGAACAGGTTAATTTTTTTAATTTTTTATGAAGTAACTTTTTATGAAGTTTTTTATGAAGTTTTTATGAAGTATCTGTAACCCTAGTTAGTTTTATATAAGTACACCAGTGTTTAAAAACCATCCTAAATGTGTGTGGCAAATAATTTAAATAATTATCGACCTTAATATATATATATATATTTTTAAATACTTACACCTTTAGCTTTCGCTTCGAGCTTTATTTTATTATGTATGCACTGTAGGTAGTGGAAAGTGATTGCGTTAACATTTGTGACATTAAACATTTTGAACACGATGAGTACTTTTTTTCCTTGGTTCATTTTAATATTTCCAAATATCTGTACGTAAGTGTTTACCATAACATTTGGTATGGCCTTTTCCTGGAAAAAGAATGCAGGTTCATTAGAAGCATTATAAAATGTTAAAATAAAAAATAATACAATTTCAAACAAACAAATATAAAACGGAACAATTTGTATAAAACAATTGAAGGGTGGAAAAGCATTGGCGGCAACATACTGAGGTGTTTCTGAGATAAATACAAAAAATCTGTCAGTACTCAAGAAAATTTCTCTGGAACCTATGACATATTATTGGAAAAAGGTTTTTAATCTCTCTTTCGGGCCACGTCGGACCTGTGCGACAGACAATGACAGGGGCCAGAGTGCCACTGTCGGATATATGCAACAGGCACAAAATTAATTATTTCTCGACGGCCGCGTATTGAATTTGAAAAACGTGATTTTTTCCCAGTAGAGAAATCCCGTGGTGACCTGTCGTTCCATTTTCAACTCAAAAACATCACAGATTATATTTTAAATCAACAATCAAAACAGAAGTTTTTCTGCCGTCAAAATCGTATAGAATAGTTGTAGATGGCGCCCCGAACGCGTGTTGCGCAATCGAAATTCAAATATTCCGTCATTCAAGGTCACGCACAAAGTGAGCGGGAAATACAATTTTTTTTTTCCATTTTCGATTTATTTGTACACATATACACAAATACATATACGATATGTTTTGCGATATTTGTCAGTTTTTCTTGGTTTATGATTCAATTGAATACTAACAGTGATTTATTAACAAAAATACACGCAATTTTGTTGCGTTTATTTGAAATATATGTGAAAGTATCATATTTATGTGTTATGAGTGCGATGTCCCGTCGTGTGCCGTGCCGTGCAACAAAATATACCACACAGAAGATTACTAGGTTATCATCAAATAATAATAGTAGTATTGTCTCTAATAAACAAATAAAAATAAATTATTATTTTTCGTATAATGTTGCGCTGGCAACATTATCGGAATTGAAAAAAAAAAATTTTTTTTACTTAAACGATAAAAAAATCATTGCATTACGACAATTACGATAAAATAATATGAATGTGTGGTTTTTTTTAATATACGCATGTTTTCATGTTTTTTTCGTAAAAAGAAAAATCACCAAAAATTCAGAAAATCTTTGGCCTTGGTGATTTACTTTTATCTATGTTTTTTGGCCCTCAACAAGTTAATAGTGATTTGGAAACATGATTTTGGAAGGGATAAGACCTATATTTCCCATAAAATCTCAAAATCAGTACATTCTAAATTAGTTATCCTCGGTGAGTGCATGCACAACATTTTTAATTTTTATTTATTTTCTTTTTTCGCGTTCAGAGTAAAATTTTCATTGTAACAGAAGTTGGGCACGTAGCAGGGCATTTAGCGAAAATGCGAGACCATGAAATGCACTTGATTATTATTTATTGTTCCAGTAATATCTAAATATAATAATTTCATTTGAATTCAAAGCTAAAAAACAAAATTACACACGGTTGGAGTGGGGCTCGAACTCCGGCCGTGCAGTGCAGCAACGCAGCGACTAACTGACTTAGTTACCTCCAGTTCTCCTCCATCAACCATCAAAAATATACTATACTAGCTGTAACCCGTCAGAAATGATGGTACTTTTACATGTCGGCTCCCAAGGAATTCATTTACTTTATTTAAAAAAAAATTACATGAATAAAAAGATAATTAAAAATCTCATGCCAATAAAACAATACCATACCATTTTGTTATTATATCGTGATTAGTTAAAAATTATAACACACCGAAATATCAAAAGACAAGTATGTCCATACAATTCTAAACAAAAAATGGGTTGTAAAATACATTACATCTTCATTTATCGAGTCTTGGTCAATCCAAAGCATAGCCTTCATTCTTCCTGTCATGTCCTGGATTGTATAAACAATTTTTGTGCTCTGGACCTTGATATTTAGTATCCTAGCTACAATACAAGCAATCTGCACCTCGGATCCCCATATCTTGACTCCATCATCAGAACACTTAAGAGCCTGGCTGATGACAAGAGGTGCTGTACGGGAACTTCTTTTGCCCTGAATAAGTAAATGAAAATCTTGTATCAATATTATATTTATGAAGAATGACTAAAATTATGAATGTTTCTAGCAAAACATAATAAGAAGGAATTATTTTGATTGAACTCACAGATTTTTTTGATTTGTTACCGGGTGTATTGGCAGCTCCAAACTGATTCGGCGAGTTGAAAAAGCCTCCACCTTGAGCGCTTTGATCTAAAACGTAAGTCGCATTAATAACATTACTAATTGTATTCAAATTATAAAATAATAAATTGTTTTTTTTTTCTAATAACTAACCGTTCCACATGTTGAACTCGATTAATTAAACGGCGAGAGAGAAAATATTACAAAACATGTATAAACACGCTCAACAATTTGACAGGTGGATATTGCATGGCGGGAAACGAGCGGCTAGAAGCTAAAGCCTTACCTACTTAAGTAATCCAATATTTAAATTTCGTACCTACTCGTCAATGACAAAATGGCATGTAGACGTATATATACGTCCATATACGTCTATGGAAAGTTGCTTATTTTAATTTTTTCAATAAACTTGATATAGTTATCACTACCAGGGGATTAATTCACATAACATCGACGGCGAACGTGACGCAAATCCGCATTTCAATAATAGCTTTAACAGATGGCCGCTATGCAGGATTTGCCCGGCTACCGTAATAAAAATAAGTAAGTCGGGAAGCTAACTATTGCTAACTATAGAATAAATTAAAATGGGTTTTCAGAAACAATATTTCGTTTGGTACGTGCTAAGAAGAATACGGATTAACATGGTTTATGACCGGCGAAGCCTGTCGGCACCTCTTTTGCAACAGAATTATACTGCACGTGTGCACGTCAGACAACATTTTCTCCGTTAGAATGCAGTAAATATGAACTTTCCCGGGGGATAAACAGGCCGCATTCACTTTAAACATGATATTTTTCTGATGATAACGAAGGTGATTCTGTGTGAGACGTGGTATATATATTTTAATAAAAACTTTGTTACCTGCTTCAGTTGGTTGCCGATATGAGAGAGGTTAATTGTTTTTTGGGCATAAATATCTTGCTGATCGAAATAAAATGCAATACCACACTAATTGATATATGATAATTGTTTGGTATTGTATAATAGTAATCACGAAATTCAAACCAATTGTTATATGTTCCCTGTAAAATAATACAGCAATAGTAAAGGCCCAAATTTTCGTTAAGCATTGCTATCTTTTGTTAATATGAAGAAAATTAGGATATTATTAGTCCTAAGTTATGCAAATAGTGGAACTTACGAATTGTATTTTTTTGCTTCAAATACTATGTAATATTGTTAAGGTGTCAAAGATTAATTTGTAAAGACCAGACCTGTAAGTGTTTTCTTGCTTCGACTTATTATGTTTTTTTTTATTATATAAATGTTGATCAAAGGAAAAAATATGTTCAACAAAAAAAAATAGAATTCGGTAAAGATAGGAAAATAAATGAACGCGGATCAAAAATGTAAATTAACGACTAAGTGATTCGCTAGTAAGCATAGGTTGACTGATGTATGAGAGCCGCTAAAAAATAAACATTCTGGATGAGACCGAGCTCTACACATTGCGAGGATACAAACAGACTGATGAAATCGCCGGAGGCGTGGCCGATAGATGGGATTCCGACTGACTAAGCGCTAGTCCATCCAAAAAAAGAGATTAGCGCAGGACCCAATGAGAGAGTGGGGTGGCACCCCAATGTATCCAATGACGAAACGGACGAAAGGATAAGCCCGATGGTAAACTTAGAGGGCGCTGCTGTATACATGCGAAAAGACCGCGCCCGCCGGGCAGGGTATATGAGGGGCAGCCAGCTTCAAGGGAGGCAGTCACGATTGAGATTTGGAGGAGGAAGTCACGATTGAGATTTGGAGGAGAGACTTACGATTGAGATTCGGAAGAGTGATTAACGATTGAGATTCGAAGGAGGGAATTCCGAATTGAGAGTCGGAAGTCAAATCGGGAGTTACGAGTGTGATTCGAGGAAGTCCGGAAGTCGGAAGTCGAGGAAGTTCGGAAGTCGGAAGTCGAGGAAGTCCGGAGCGCGGATCGCCATTACGAGTGAAGTGAAGCGGGAGAAGTGAAGTCGCAGTTGAACCGAGATCGGAAGTTAAGAGTTGAATTGGAAGTGAGATCCGGAGTGCGACTCGGAGTCGAGCATAGTCGAGAATCGAGAATCGAAAGTAGAGAAGGTAAAGTGAGATCCGGAGTGCGGAAGTTGGATCAACAAAATCGGGAATGGAGGGCCCATAGCGAAACGCCCGATGCCTTAAGTACCTTTTCAGGATACATCGATTAAGAATTTTCCAGAGAGAGATTAATGAAAACCCATATAAATATAGTGAATAAGAAAGGATATAGTTACGATAAGGAGTGTTAATAAATTTTGACTAAGGTAATTTTTTTATTTAATAAGGAAGTTCATAAATAGACTGTATATTTTTGTGTTGTCTTTTTTTAACGATAATATTAATTGGATAGTTTTGAATTTAACTGATATAACTTTTCTTCAGTAATTTTCTTTGAACAAGTAGATTGTATATTTTTGTGTTGCCTTTTTGTCGATAATATTATTTGGGTAGTTTTGAATTTTTACTAATGTAACTTTTCTTCTATAATTTTCCTTAAATAAGTAGATTATATATTTTTTTGTTTCCTCTCTGCCATCTATAATATTAACTGGATTTCCTGATACTTTGACATTGTTGTGTATTAAAGTGTGTGAATCTTGAACTACCGAGCCTAATTTACACCCCCTGCCATTCCTTCCTAAGTCACCATCAATGATACGGTAAGTCGTGGAGCCCCGACTATACCGTATCATTGACGGTGCCCGTAAGTGGGGGCACGCGTCTTCAGAGCAAATTGATATCCATGGTGATATCAAACTAAACGTTGCACCACAAACGTTAAATTGTACTTTTTTAAATCACTTTATATTTTTAAGAGGGACTGCACATCTCGACCGACAGAAGCCTAACCAATATGTGTAGTATAATGCTTAGACCGGAACACAGAGTCAATACTTAAGGATTTAAAGGTTAAAGAACGCTTTAAAAGTGTACTTTTCAGTGCTAATTACACTTTTAAAGCGTACTTTAACCTTTACTTCATTTATGTATTGACTCTGTATTCGGGCCTTAGTTTATTGACATGTTAAAATAATCGTGTTGCACTACAAAGTATGTATATGCCATCGCTGCTATATAAATAAATGATAAAAATATTATTACAATTATTTTTTATTATAAGACTTTTATTAACAAATTAACTCAACTTGTATTTTTAAAACAAAAATATAAACTATTCATTCAAAATGTAAAACATATCGTATTCAGAATTTTTACTAAAAAATGTTTTGCATACGGTAAAATAAATAAACAAATAATTTCTCTAGTATATAAACGTTATGGTAAATGGTAAGATAACGGCATAGATAAGGATAACGGTAATCTGTCAAATTCCGAGACGGAGCGTTATTCAAAACTTTGTAGCGAAGCAAATGTCAAAAGTTTAGCCATTAGCTTATATGATACGTGAAATGTAATATAAAGCTCTACACTATATTAAAATGAATTTTAACGATTGCAATGCTGGCTTGCAAAATGTTTATCATCGTGGAACTTACAAAGTTTTATGTAAAAGTTCTTTGGAAGAAATGAAAAAGGATTTGACATTTATTATAGAGAAATATTCCGAATCTAGCCATCTGGTAACTTATGAATGTTAATTTATTTACTGTTCAAATTATATTTAATGAAATGAATTTCATTTAAGTAAGTTTGTTTGCTTATTTTTTTACAGAAAATAATAATATCTGACGACAAGGATCCATGTTTCTTATGTGTTCTAGTTGTAACAAGAAGTGACTATGATGAGCTTAAAAAACAGCAAGGTCTTTTAATTGATTTTGATACTTTTCCTGCCCAGTTGGTTCGCCTCCTTCAACAGTCAATTTCTGGTAACATGTATGTATTATTAATCCAGATTTGCAACATTAATTTTTTTAAATATGGCACACAATAAATAAAATTTAGTCTATATATTAATGGTGCCCAAAACAAAGTAATTTTTTTAATGAAAAGCAGTTTTTATAAAGAAATTTATCTTTAAGAAATTTAGCTTGAACAGTGGAGGACAGCTAGTGTCCTCCACTGTTCAAGCATGTTTTTTGATTTCTCTTTTATAATAATATATAACCACACTATTTTTCATTAATTCTTCCATCTAAATAATGCTGCATAGATCTAAACAAATGATCAGATGGTGCTAGATAGGGTCCCTTGAGACGTCACTCACAATTTATTTTCTATGCGTTAATTTTTTTTAGAGGATGAGTATTATATGTTGGTTTATTATAATAGTTCTTTTTGTTTTCAACGTTTGATAAACAATTCTTCTCTGCCGTTATTTTTTCATCTAGTTTTAGCAATTCAAAATGACTTATCCAATGAATGCCCCGCCAAAACGATAATAGATCCTTTTTAAAATATGGTTGGGTTTTGGGATCATACTCAGTACCTGTTCCTTTTAAAGCCAATGCATTTTGTGTATTTTATTACCATACATTACCTACTTTTCAGTAACCACGGCACATAAAGTCATCACTCAAATAGTGAATTGATGAATTTCCGTATCAATGATACTGATATACTCCTTTATTCTTGAGATAGTAAGGTTATTATATTAAGACAAAACAGACAGGACGTATAAACATAAAGACATTTTTGGTATGCTTTATTGCTATCCCAATAATAGAGGGGGGTAAAATGACTGTTTTTGTTTTTTTATTGTTCACAAAAATTATTATCTGGAAAAATTTCCGGTGATTTCTCACTCAGACTAGGCCTGTTATTTCTAGGTTTTTGTGTATTTTTTTGTGTACTTACTGTCTGTATTTCTTTTGCAAGGTTTTTGCTACTGCAGCAACAGACCAGTATGAACATCTTTCTGGAAATTATTGAACACAATGAATTTAAACGTTTAGTCCACTTGTCTCTGAAGACCGGACCAGCTTCAGATGCAGACATTAAAAGAAATATGGCTGATAACATTTTGCTTCTTAAGGTATATCATTCTCATTCACTTTGTTTGCGGCCATCACGGTTGTTAGTTGCGTGATGTCATTTAGTGTCGGGAATCATAATGTATTACAAGAATCGCGATACAAGTAAGTTCACTTAACATCTTATTTTGTGTCAGCTGTATCGTCGTTGTTGAAATTCATATTATTTAGTGATTTATCGATAGTAATAAATTACTTTTATATTATAACCTAAATGTCATTGGCATTCTAAACCTAAGATTTACCGGTGACCATAACTGGATATTATTCAAGCATGTACACCCAATCATGGACAGAGTGTCCATAAAGTGAACTTCATTATTTTTATTTTTTCTCATGTATCTATCATACGTCTGTTCTAGTATATCTTCGTGTTTCTCTAGAAATTCCTGTCCGTTCACAATCGGCCAGGTTTTCCTGGTTGTGTTTCTCGTTCTCTTTGTTTTTATTCTTTCTGGTTGGCTTTAAAAGAAGCATTTCGTTAATAATGAATTTACTTGATTATTCATATTTCCATAACTAGCTGTTCATAATTCCTACACTGGAGTAATTACTGTCCATTGATGGCTGTTCATAATTAGATAATGTCCATAATTGGCGGTCCAACACTGGATTACTACTGTCCATTAATGGTGTCTGAGTAGGAGTGTTGTTGCTTTATAATATTTTATTGCCCTGAGTATTAAACTGAAATTTAACATTGAATACTGATTGAGAAAAGGACTTTTTATTTACCTCCAAAACCCAAAGAATGTGTATTGAAAAATGAACAAATTACAAAGCAAAAATTAAAATTTCGCTTATACTGTCCATGACTGGTGACTTTACCTTATGTTGTGTTGTTTCTGATCTAATGTTGTATGTATGTATGATATTTATACGAATTGTACTGTATGATATTTATATAACTGATGTTACCTAATTTTAGTAAGATACTTTTTGCAATTATTCTTACTTACTATTCAGTTACTAGGAACAACACTCTTAGCGATTGTTCCTGAAAATATGACTCAAAAATTATTTTTATCAGTGAATAATATAACATCAACCGTATAATAAAAAAAATTCAATTCTTACTAAAAATCGATGTCTCCCTCATTCTCGTGACAGATTGCAATGAATTTTTTATAAAAAAAATTGTAATCTTCTGAAAATGAGCCCCATATCTAACTATTTATTAATATTTTTACAGTTTGTATACTAAGCTTATTCTTTTTAATTCATAAAATAGCTATAGTGGGGCTGGTATTATAGATATAATTAATATCTGTATATGGTACATAATAAGAATTTATGCATTTAAAAAAATGTCTGGTAAATAATAACTTCCAACACTTATATTTCTGGTGTCAATACAATATATTGATGCATGTAATTATAAATGTATCCCTCGGTGTATGCAAAATCATATAGAAAAATCAATTATTTCAGAAAAAAATCTCAGAAGTTGTAAACGAACTCTCAAACAAGGAAAACATATTTCAAGAAAAGGAACAAATCTTACAAGCCAAAGTTAAAGATTTAGGAGTAACGCTGTGTAGAGAGAAAGAACACGCTCTGCAAAGAGAGTCTGAACATCAAGAAGTGTTGAAGAGGGAACGAGATAAACTAGAGCAGGTCTATTTTCTTTTGCCTACTTTTTATACCTATATATCTGAATGTATATAAAAAATATTGGGAGGAGATATTGTGCTTTGTATTATATTACATTATTAAAAAAACAAATGCATACTATATGCTAAAGAAAATCACAGATCTACAAAGGGGTCTTAGTAACTACATTAATATTATACAGGGTTATTTGGAAAACACTGATAACCTCGCAGGACTATATTCCCATTTTAATTCTGGGTTTGAAAAAATCAGATTTTTATACTAAAAAATCGGATTTTTTGATATACATATAAAAATTGAATATGCATATATCCAAACTTTTTTTCTCCTTTTTTGCACATGTCGATTGATATATTATATGAAAGAAATTAAACTAAAAAATAACTAAAAAATAATAAAATATGTCTAGTAATTATTTAAAATATTTTTTATAAATCTAGTATATGCAATTATTTTTTAAAACAGTTTCATTCGTTTATCTCAGAATGTACTAAAACGGCACATAGGCTTAATGATATATACAGCGACATTATATTGAATATGAAAAATGTAATATCAAAAGTAATAAATTCTTTAGAAGGGTAACGTTAGACTCCCAGAATCAAAAGATGCCCGTCTGAAGAAGATACAGCTTTCTGAATAAGTAGAAGTATTAGAAACCATAATTTTGAGAATCTTACTCGACCATCTTGAAATGACAAAAGTCAGTGTAAGATGGGTGCCGAGAATGCTCACGCTGCCTCAAAAACAGCAGTGAATTAAGGCTTCAAAAATCTTTTTGGAGCTGTGTGGTGAAGACCCTAATCTTTTTGATTTTGGTGCGAATTGTTACTGGGGATAAAACTTGGGTTTATTATTTTGTACCTGAGTCCAAACCAGAGTCGATCCAATAGCTTAAAGGGGTACACCACCCCCTAAAAGGATTAAGGTGTTAGAATTGGCTGGAAAGTTAATGGCTACGTTTTTTTAAGATACTGAAGGAATTTAAGTAGTTCACTACAAGTAAAAAGCGTCTCCATAACTGGAGATTATTATGCCAGATTACTGGAACTATTAAGGGGAGCCATCCAGGAAAAACGGTGGGAAAAATGGACAAAGGGTGTGTTGCTCTTACAAGACAATGCACCGATTCACAAGAGCAATGTTGCAATGACTGCTCTACACAGATGTGGTTTTAAATTACTTGCCCATCCACCCTACAGTTAGGACCCGACTCCTGGCAATTTTTATTTGTTTCTAAATTTAAAAATGAAGCCAAGTGATTCCCATGAAGAAGTGAAGGAGGTGATTTCGTCTCATTTTGAGGGGAAAGAGAAATCATATTTTTTTTACAGTATTTCAAAGCTAATTTTAAGATATAAGAAATGTAGAGAGCTAGAGAGAGATAATTTAGAAAAAGAAAAATAGTCTCATTGTTTTATTTATTTACAACCCCTCGATTCTGCAGACTTTTGGACCTCCCCTCGTAATGTGTAATGTATTGATGTCAAGACAGGATAAAAGTATGGTGCTGGGAGTGCAGCGATAGTATGCACGTTAACAAAGTCTGAACATTAATTTACTGGCAGATGCTGTATCTTTTTTCTTTTTTCACATTCAATCACTTACCATTATTCATTCTTAACATTGTTTGTTGCTTACTACTATTCATTCATTAATTCAAAATAATTAACTTAAAAATGTCTTATCTAACTTTGTTCTTAACATCTGTGAATCTTTTTAATAGGTGTATTAAATGAACACTATGCTTTTACATTATATGTTTAAAAAACTTTTAAGATTCCTTAATAAATAAATAAATTCCCTAGGATAACAAAAAAAATCTTTTGTGTTTTTTAATAGGAGCGCACAGAATGGAAGCGGTGTGCAGATTTGTGCGCTCAGACCCAGGCCACTTCCATGCAAGAAGCTCTCTCAAGAAAGGACAAGCAGCTAGAAGACACTTCTTTACGATGTAGACAATTACAGGAAACGCTAAAATCACTAGAATCACAAATAATGTAAGTCACGTGTCCACGGTAGTGACGTTTTAACTGGTTATACAATAACCATTATCTATTTGAGATTTGTATCTGATTCTATCGATGATTGGTATGATTTTTAGCAATTTGACAGGCAATCATCGATATTAGACAACAGTTATATCGCAGGTAACAATCATCGATACAAATCTCAAATAACTGTACCATGAATAACTGGATAAAATAACAGTTCAACAATGGATGCACATGGTATCTATTAAAAATTAATTTAAAAACTTATACATGAACATAATGTCATCTCAATTATTGCATTTCTTCACGAGTGTTTCTACCATTTTAAGTAGTGATAAAAATTATAAATATGAGATTGGTAGTGGTTTTATTTTACTCTTCACTCAGAGCTGTTTTTTTTTTTTAAATTACAACATTTAAAAAGATGCAATAAACAGACTAATGTAGATCTAAAATATGACAACATTTTTGATACCGATCAAAATGGATTTCGAGCATTTAAAATGAGAATGGTGTATATTTTTTACTTCCAACTAGGCATATACAGACACATCAAAATGCTGACTGAAAATTTTCAACATATACTTGAGGCAAATTTCCATTCGACTTCTTTTAAAATCAAAATGTTTTTATTTATTATCCAGGGACAAAGGTCAGAGAATACTGTCACTAGAAAAGCAGCTCCACACAGTCAGGACAGATGCAGAAACATGGAGGAATCAAAATGGAGCCCTGGACAGAGAGTATCATGATAAGGAGTTAAATTTACAACAGACGAGGGCACGTCTAATGGATACTGAAAAGGTATTTATCATATGATTGGCTAACAAATAATCACTCAGCACCAGAAAACTATTTTTATACATATTTAAATAATTCTTTCTTAGGTTGTATCTTTTTTCAGATAGTTAGCTGCGAATTATTTTTGTTTTTTTAGAAAAAATATAAGAGACCTAGAGAAGGCTACGTAAACAAGATTTACAACGGATATTAAGAAATTTTTATAAGAAATCATGGTTAAAGAAATGTTTATAGGTTTATAATTGACCAACTGAAGTTTCAGTTTCGGCCAGTTTCGCCCAAAAAAAATTAGTTCGGCCGTTCGGAATTAGTTAAACTATAAACATTTGGCTGTAATAAAAATCTTTATTATAGCCAAATGTTTATAGTTGAATTACTGATAAGCCTTTTATTGTATTGCTACTGTCCAAAAATACTATTAGAATGTGACCACTATAAATTGGCGTGCGAGGGAGGGCGTCCCTGTCGTGTAACAGAAGTGCCAGGGTGTAAATTTATTACACAATACATAATGTACAGAATGTCCGGTGACCGGTGTCAGAGCCTTTAATAGAAAACACTAAAGAAACGAATTAGTAATGGCGGCCACTCAATCTGTCAAACGGTAATATCGGTCCATTATTTGCTTTTTCAGCTTCGCAAAACTTTAATACTTCATTGACAATTGTTCTTGCATCATCCCGGACTGTTTTGGACATAATAATTCAGTGTATATTGGTAATCAAGATGTCACAGCTCCCGAAATTGAACTGAATGACAGGACGGGTTTTAGTTCCAAATTCGCCGCACGCCAATTTACGTTAGGCAAGCAATAGTGAAGAGTGGATTTGTTTGTAGTATTGAAATTACTATTGTGATATACGTACATATATCTAATGCTATTTTATGTATATCTGGTTTCTAATTTATTTAATTTGTCATATATTTTTTATGCTATTTATTTTATTTGTTTCTTTTGTATCTTTTATTTGTCAATATTTTATGCGTATCTGGTTTCTAATTTACTTAATTTGTCATATGTTTTTTATACTGTTTACAGTATAGTACTTTATCTTAAAACAGAGAAAATACATTATAAAATATAAGTCGGTTTCTCTAGAACAGCCTTAGTCTAAGTGAGAAATCGCCAGAATTTCTTTCTGAAAATAATTTTTGTGAACAATAAAAAAAAGCTATTAAAAATTACAGTGATTTGTTCAGTAAAATAATTTTAATATGAGTAGTTCTAGATAATATTTTTTTACTAATTAAATTGACCCGAATGAACTATTATATGTCTAAGTAAAACGCACTGGATTTCAGGGTAAAATGTAAATTTTAACATGCCGAGATGTGTTTCAGTTTCGACCGAAACCGGAACAGACCGAAATTCGATTTTGGCCGAAAATCTAGTTTTGTTCAATCTCTAATGTTTATTGTGTCGCTTTTTTAAATTATTGTGGTCGTACATCAGTCGTATAATTTTAATGTGTCGCATTTAATGAGTCACGACTGTTCTGTTTTTGACTTAACTTTCACCCTGCTTCAGGACTTAAGGATTAACTTACCAATGCGACGATTTTATGCAGTGCAGATTATTATGTACATTAGTATTTATTTGACTTGAATATATAACATCCATACTTGAAAATCTGAATGCCTACATACAAGCACCTGGGAATTGTCACTTACTTATTTGGAATACAGCAACTAAAAACTTTGTCTCACTAATTTCTATTGGTCCATTCTAAATGCGCAGCGGCAAGCAGCCAGTACTTTGAAATAAGCTATACTTAATTAGAATTTCTATGAAATAGATAGAAATAAAATTTTATAAATAAGAAATAAATAAAAATAAAATATTTTGTATTATTTCTATCACAATTATTATCAACTGTTCTATCCAGTATTGTTTTCTAGTATTCTGTCAGATAAATATTTAATTTTACTTTATTTTCCAAAATATGTATTGACTTACTTTATTTTATACGTATGGTAAAATTGTATACTTTCACAAGTGTGCTTTTAAATAAAAATTTAATCAAACGCCGTATCATTTTCCAGACTTTAAAAGACAAATCAGACATGCTGAGAGAGGCTCTGGATTCCTTACAGACTATTGGGAAAGAAAAGGTTATTTACTTTTATTTAAAACCTCTACCCACAGTTGAACTTATTGAACACTTAATTAAAATTATTTTTTTAACAGTCTTCTTTGGAGGAAAGATTGGGTGCCTGTGAATCTCTCATTTCAAAACATCAAACAGAGGCGCGAAGCACTGCCGAACAACTGATGAAAGCCAATCAAATAATTGCCAAGCAAAACACAGATCTGTTGGAATCTAGAGAAAAGGTATAAATTTTGTTTTAATTGTAACAATAATAACCTGCACTTTGTTAACACTGCATTATGTCTAATGTATGTTGTTTATTCTTTCACACAATTTGTACAACTGGTCCATTTGAAAAGTTCCTGATCTGAGTGTACATATATCTAATTTTTTTGTTATGTTGCTATATTTGTTTTTTGAACGCTGCCAAATTTTGATTTGATTAACCATGTAAAAGCGTGTGTAAGTGTTGTTACCCTTTGCACTCGAAAGTTTTTTGGTATGTTATTACTCATTTCTCAATTAATTGTACTTATATGATTCTGGTTAAATTATATTGAAAACTAAAAAACCCAATAAACTAAAAATATTGAGAAACAATACTTTATTTTCTTGCCGCCATAGCGGCGGCACTCGAGTAATATGGCAGACCATGAATGCCGCCTCTATAGGGTTAAGATAGTCATCTTAGGACTGGTTGCATCAACAATTTATTGTATTATTTTGTTTAAAACATAGATTTTTGCATTCTCCACCAATCAAACAAACTGTTTCTGTAAAAATCTGTGCTTTAAAAGAACTTTTATTTTAAACTGAGTTGATGCAACCGGTCCTTAGTGTCATTTGAAAATTGATAAAATCATGCTTGGATGGAAGGATATGGAAAAGGCCAGCAGCGAAAAGATGAAGGCTGAAGAAGAGAAAGAAATGCTTTAATAGATTTTTTTTAAATACCATAGTAATTTTTAATGAGATGAAGAATGCGTCGGGTGATTTTTTCCAAAATTTCCAATGGCATTGGACCTAGAAATATAGTATTTATTTATTATTAATATACATTTATACGTTAATTCGAAATTCAAGGTAAAAAAAATTGTGCGAAATTTGCCTAAAATCATAAAATGCATGAAAAAAAGCCATTGATTTTGTGAAAAACGTCTGTACTTTTGCATATTTCAAGAACATTTCAAAAATGCAATATTCGTTATGCCAATACAAAGATCGCTACATTTATATTACTAAAGTACCCGGTCTTGATACATTTGCGAAAAAAATCTATATTTTTTTTTTCAATTTTGTAAAATTTTGAACTATGTGAACTTCAATGTATTGATTTATATCACAAAAGGCTAAAAATTATTACGAATTACTGGGGTTAATCTACTATGAAATTAACATTTTGGGACTTCTGGGTTTTAAAAATTTTGAATTAGCGTTGCGTTCAAATTAACAAAGTTTTACTGTACAACCAACATTAATGTCTGGATGTGAATTTTTCAAATGACGTTTTATAATTACGTATTTTATTCTTTATATTTGTAGCTAATGTGCAGGACGGCCATTGCACTCGAGCAAGAAAAGGTTATCGATCGCAATTCTGCAGAGTTGGCGCACATTCGCATGAGGGAAAGAGACATGATGGAAGAAATCGATAAGTTAAAAAAGGAGATTGAAAATTTAAAATCTGAAGTAGAAGCACAGAAACGCTCAATAGTTGAAAAGGAGGAGATAATAAAAAATAATCACACAGGTGCACCGACTATTTAAATAAATTCTTTTTTTTTTCTTAATGCCACAATAGATTATGAGGCCCAAATTGCTGTAGCGAAACATATCACAAAAAACACTCAGGCTTTAGAAAATCACACATGTACTGTGACCTCACTAAGAATCAAATCTACTTTTCTTATCCTAACGCCTGGTGTGAGAGATTTTGTATCTTTGATCCGCTAAAAACACTAGACTTTTGCTCACACAGCTTCACCAATTGGTTTTCCAAGTTCCTATTAGTGATGGTATCTTAACCAGTGACACACTAACCGTTATTGAGAGATTTTTATCTAGTTGTGTAGAATGAATGATTGGTAACTGATTTTTCACAATTCGACAGGCAATTATCGGTGATAGACAATAGACATATGTCAGTTACCAATTTTATCAATACAATCAGATACAAATCTCTTATACTGTACCATGTGCAACCATTTAAAATAACGGTCTGACCATCACTAGTTCCCATTCTTCTTCTATTCTATTCTACAAGCATATCTGAGATTTTTCAGTGTAGATAAGAGGTCACATTTGTTGGGCCTACAGTGTAGAGGTTAATTTTTTTATTGTTTTGAAATTATCGTGACAAAGTTTGTGGAAGTTCATTGTAACATATTTTTAAGAAATTAAAAATAACAACGTTGTTTTGTTTTCACTACAACACTTTAATTAAAAAAGTTTATTGCTGAAGATGGCGCAGTACCTAAGTATCGAAAACGTTATAAATAAACTTTTTTAATTAAAGTGTTATAGTGGAAGAAAACAATGTTATTTTTAATTTTTTTATTTCAAAAATTCAACATTAAGACCACCATATAATGTCCCCCTTCTTGCAAGTAAAAAATATTGACTTGACAAATAAGATACTTCGGCTTTCACTCTAGTTTGTAAAATATGTATAATGAATAATTTTAGATTAATACATCACATAAAATCGTCACAAAAAACTAGCATCATTTTAAAAATATCTTGTAATATATTTCAGTGATTCAATGGCTACACAAGAAAATTGACGCCACCCAGTCAAACAATGATGTAACAGCTTTACCTAGTGGCAGGATGCACAGTTCCACACCATTCTTATCTTCACACATGTCTAGTGAAAAAAATCTTGCAGAAAACAGCAACGATATGTTAAATGCATACACTGCAGGATTAAATAGGAAAAGCGCTCCTGCTCAAGCCGGCACTAACAAGTATTCGCTGCCGCAAGATGATAGGGACATTTCACCCGACAAAATTCCGCAGTACAGCATAGATCCCATTTATTTAAGACCCAATGATTTTTCTTCGAGGGCTAGTGCCAGGAGCAAGTCGCAGGGTAAGCTATGACTCATTGCAAATATATATAAATATTTTTAAATGTTTCAAAGTCACATCAGGCCAAGAGGGCTAATTATAATGATCTGATTGCATGTATGAACCCGGCACCTTAGGTATGAGAAACTAGGCCTGCACAAGACATGCCTAGCGCAAGCATTACCAGTTAAATATAAATATGGCGAAATCCAATTATCGGTAAATAAATTTCTAAGTACCAGTAATCTCGGTAATTTTTTTTTAACTTTCAATGCATTATTATACTATAATACTTTTAAACAATATTATGTGATGATACTTGCAGAAAGCAGAATTTTGTTGCACGGAATTTTCTCCGGCTAATACAATTCTCACATGTGCATTGGGGATCCATGATTTTTATACTGTATTCAGTATTATTTTAAAGAGGAGTAAATAGTTTTTATTGATTCTTAAGGCGGCACCCATTTTTTTGGGAATTTTTACGATATGGGTTTTTTAAAATTCATTTATCAGAATGCATATGCTAGACTTCAATATTGACTGTATGACAATATTGATAACTTAGATGAATCTTTTTTCTAATATAAAGGAAATAAACACTGAATATTATTTACAATAATTAAGAAAATATAAACATTAACTGACAGGCTGCAGCCATGAAATTCGTTTTCAGTTAATAAAAAAAAATTGCTAACTTTGATGTTGCTTATCTCCTAAATTTTCGACATTTCATCCAAGGTGTAAAGAATATTTTCTATTCAAAATTGAATGAAGATTCCCCAAAAGCTTTTGCTACTAGCTACATGACACCCTGTATACTGTAGACAGAATGATTTTAACACTTTTTTTCCTAAAATGCTTGCATAAAAGTTTGGTTACCATTGTGGAAATATTTTTTCAGATTCTACAAAATCAGGGATTGTTAAGAGTGGTGAACTTAAAACATTCAGCAATAAAGATGACAAAACTGCAAACAAGCCAGCGAGCAGGAATTATCAACTCGGAAAAAGCAATTTTAAAAAACACGAAGAACGCAATGCAGTGTCTCCATTATCGGCATATTTTCCAAGGCCATAAAAATGCATAGGTATATTATAAATATGTGATTCTGTGATATCGCCTCCATGAAGTGTACTGAACTGTAATAAATAGTATTATAAATATATGTATTGATATAATTAATATAAGTAGGGAGTTTTACTAAAAAAAATTAAATTTTCAAAAAAATATATTTATTCTTATGATTGAACTTAAAGATCCATTACATTAACACAAAAATAAATTTACCTTTGTAAACCTAGCATATAAATATGGGACCCCACATGGGATCAAAGTAAACCGTTCAAAATTTAAAATCTGCCTGTAGCAAATTTACATCTTATCGTGTAGTAGTTAACCATAAAACATTTTCAAAATGTATCGCGACAGTAACTCACCTAACCTCCTCAGACCCAAAGGATATTCAAAAACGTTCCTTTAATCCATCTTTAACGAAAAAAAATTACAGTTAAAACATTTCAAATTTGGGATTCAACATACAACTAATAATATATATTGATGTCTATAGCTTCACTAATTTGTAAAAGGACACAATGCTAAACATTGATCTGAGAGATTTTTTCCAACTGTCGATCTATGTCTCTTGTAGGAGACACTGGATCCGAGGAGGTTAAATAAAACAGAAATAATGGTGAAGTTTTTAAATTAGTGCAGCTCGATGCCAGCGGCAGTTTTAATTTGTTTTATCAGTCTGGCATTCGCATCCTTGTACTCTACCGGTTGGGCTGACATTACTGTTGATTTCAGCCTGGACTCATCCTGTTAAAAAGAAATACAATTCAATAAATTAATTCGCATCAAGAATCAAATGTCTAAAATGTAACATTACAATTATGAAAATTTTGTAACAAATTTTGTAAATTAAGTAACAAATATACCAGTCTATTTTCAGTGGTCCAGTGGGCATGACACTGGCTTCCCATTCTGAGGGTTCCGGGTTTGATTCCCGGTGAGGTCAAAATATATCTTTGTGATTAACTCAAAGTGTTTTTGTGAAGTGTTTCGCTACAGTAATTGGGCACCGTGGCCTGTTGTAGCTTAACAAAAAAAAAACTTGCCACTATACTGTCCGAGATACTAAATAAACTTGAATATTTGGTATCATTGAAAGATTTGGCAGATACTTCGTGGTGCAACATTATAATTTCAAATATGTTTTAATATACTTTGTTATACACACACAATATGAGTTATTAATTTACAACTATAGTTTCGAGAGGAGCAGTCCCTCTCATCATCAGGTATAGATAATACCTGATGATAATACCTGTTATTATCTATACCTGATGATGAGAGGGACTGCTCCTCTCGAAACTATAGTTGTAAATTAATAACTCATATTGTGTGTGTATAACAAAGTATATTAAAACATATTTGAAATTGAATATTTGGTATTCGAAATCAATGGATCACATTTTATCACATATACAATAAAAATACTTACACTGTAATTTTCAATCTTTGTACGTATCCGGAAAACAAAAGTCTTAAATGTTAAGTCTTCAAACATGGAGGTGTATGCTTTTTTATCCATCTCCAACGCCTGGCCAATCTCTTCAACTTTTTTTCCCATGATGCTTTCAGCCGTTTCATTGAATATAGTCACCCACTGTTCCCCTGTGTAATCGGATGCATATCCCTAAAAATAATACATGTCCATGATATTCAGGATGCATATTCCTTAAAATAAATAATGTCTTGATGTTCAGGATGCATATTCCTAAAAATAAATAATGTTCATGATGTTCAGGACGCATATTCCCTTAAAATAATAAATTTTCACAATGTTCAGGATGAATATTCCTTAAAATAATAAATGTTCAGTGTGAATATTCCTTAGAATAATAAATATTACAGTTATTCAGGAGATACTTATTCCTTAAAATAAATAATGTCCAGGATGCATATTCACTCACCGACATGATGATCCTATATTTATAGTTGGGGTATTCCCTGTTGCACTTCTCGCACCGATATAGCCCGTTCTCCTGATCTACCAGCTTTTTGTTGCATTGCTCCTGAGGGCAAGCCTTGTACAGAGCATTTTCAGAGTTGACGTAACTCAGTACTCCGAGCAGATTGAAGTAGTCTCCCTTCTCTCCGCCACCCAGCTGCTTCTCCTCCACCTCGCTGAAGGTGGTCCAGTCACCGGAGCCTCCGCCACCAATTCCACCAATCCTGGAGAAATAACAATTGTACATTGAATTTTGACAATAACATCGAAGTTAAAATGATATTAAAAAACTCCGGGGAGAAGATTCATTCAATTTTGAATATAAAACATTCTTTATACTTTTGGTGAAATATGTATCTCTTTTTATATGGGAATAATAGGGAATACATCTAATAAATAAATCTCTTAAATTAAGTTGACGAGGATCACAAGTGAATTTAACTAATTTAATTCCTAATAATAACACCAAAACCAACTCTCATCTATGATATAATAACACAAAAACATATGGCTACATAAAAATATAATTACAATAATTCACGAATTGCGTACAATATATATGTATAAACAGACAGACCTTGCAGACATATTTGTAGAATCCTGTTGGCTGCCGCCGTTATCAAACCAACCACGCAGGCGGTGTGCTTCAGGTAAATCGGGGTTGATCCGCATTACCGTGCTGCCTCCCATGCTCAGGGACTTGCCACCGCCATACTCCCTCAACGGCGACCCCTTCACTGCCACCACGGGACGCTGGGAGCCATCAAATGACTCCGCCTCACCGCCCCACAGAGTCAGTGTAACCTGATGTTGTAACAGTAAAAAAAAATATGACGATCGCAGTAGCAAAATAAATCTCTAGTTTGTCAGTGGGTTCATGTCTAGTGAATCCAGCCAAATTAGATCTAGACTAAATAATGAAACACGCAATGCTCTAATATTGCTTTGGGAATATTATTCACAATAATAAAATTTCTTCTTATCGAAATTGTTATTTGTCAATCTTGCATTATTATTCTGTTGTTTTTTGTTCAAAGATTCCATATTTACTTTATTTGTTAGTAAGTGCTTGTTTGGTATTGGACTTTGTCTATATGGAGAATTAGGTATGTGTAATTTTTTTATAAACTTTCGGACAAGTACTGCGCAGATGCTGAATTCACGAACTTCTATGTCTACCTACCGTGACTTGAAAATATTTGTTTGTTTTAATTTTCATATACAGTAAAACTTCTATTTTACGTTTCTCGTTTTCACATTTTTCCGCTATTTATACTGAATAATAATTATACTAATTTGATTGTCTTTTTTAAGTGAAAAGAGGTCTACATGAACTGATCGTAGAAAATAATCCAAACAACACATTTATAACTCGGATGAAACGTTTTTTTTTTTAGCAATAGCAACAGAAGTAAAATAGTAAATAGGTACAAGTAATCTAAATATAATGTGCATTTCTAAAAATAACATATATGTAATATCAACATTTTTAAGCATTAAGGTTAGACATCCATTTTCCAAATGTCAAATGTCGATGTATGGTGTCATTGAATCATGATCTTTCAAGATGAGAACGAGACGTCAATAAACCTAATATACTAGCATGTATGTATATTTTCGTATTCTTTGCAAGATCGAAAGGCTGCGACTAAAAGAGACAACTATATGGAGTGCCGATGCTAAAAACACCTGTGTATCGGACAGGAAGAATTATGACGACGGGATGATGATGATGATGATGACCCGTCTGATATGACGATGTGATGATGATGATGACCCGTCTGAAGTCAAGACTTTTGGCCCTTACGGAGGGCTCAGGTCCGTTGTATGGGCCCACCTCGCCTCCAAGCGGATAGTCGGCGCTGGCACTGAGCCGGCGATATGTGACATCTCCGACGGAGGGCGTTGGAAAAATTCCACGAAGAAATTACATTTTTGGTCTTATCTTGTAAAGTGTTGAAATATTTGAAATACTTAAGAAAATGAAATATTTAAGTTTGATGAAATATTTAATGAAATATTTAATGAAATATTTAAGAATTAGATAAGACATTTGTAAATGTAATACTGAATAAAATTGATGTTTCGTGGTCTTGATATACAGGGAAAGCTCGCGCGATGGGAATAAAATCATTTTTAAATCGCGCGGAGCGCTGCGGACTATCATAGAATGGCCGCTATTTTGATGGAATTTATGTAAATGTCCTGCCTCGAAGAGGCGAGGAAGTAAAAATACATAAGTATTTAAATGTGCCAAATGAGTCCTTTGTGTGGTATTGTAAAGTAGAAATTAAAATAAAAAATGTTTAAATTGAGAGTAGAATATCTCGCGTGGGCCCTTGACCGCGCCGCCTGTAGGCGCGGGTAGTGGAAAAAAAAAACCCGGCGCCATAGTCGCGCCGTGCATCTGGAACGAGGGCCAAAGCGAATATTTTTGAACTCTGATTACGGACGTTACAGACATCCTAGCCAGCTGAAACATTTTTTATTGTGTTCCTCGTGTGAACATCTATGGGAATGATATGTTTTTGCGGGTGGGAAAGTGCACGAGCGCACTTTATTTGTGGCGGCATTTTGGCTGCCTATTACGCAATTAATATCTATCCGACATACTTGAAAATATCACCAAAGGATGCGCTTGGTTGAGATCTATCGAATGGTATAACTTAGAATCTCGTAAAATCACGTTTACTATTTTTAACCGAATTAAATGTAAATTAATTCTTGAAAATGCCGCGGTAAATCGGCATATTTTGTTGAATAACTAGGTAAATTCACTCTTGCGGTTCCAGTAAACGACATCATCCTATGGGCAAGACATAGATTGGTATAGATGATGTGTTAAAATCCCCGGGGGGGTGGCGTTTAATTTGCTATCGATTAAAATATTTAATTTTAATCCGCGAATCGGCACGGGAGGCCGACATTTTGCGCTCCGAGCGCCCGGTGAATCGAGCGCGCTGATTGGTCAGCGGCGCGTGTCAGGGGGAAGCTTTCCGCACTGTATAAATACTGCGCCGGGCGGGCGAGTGCCTGCATTCTGCTGGGAGCCTCTGCCGAGTACGCCTACTGGAACATTTATTCTGCGTTTTACTTCACACCCTGCTTGACCCCTGCTTTTCTTCTTTGGATTTGGACTCTGGATTTTCTACTGACTTCTGCATTTGGACTTGGCTACGATTTTGGATTTATTGGACTTGTTTTTACCACCTGAGGCGACGACTTGGCTTGGATTCTGGACTTGGAAAATTTTCTGCGCTCTACACTCCCGGCCTGCTAGTACATCGGGGCTTCGGAAGCGAACTCAGCGGACCGCACCTGTTATTTAATTGTTTCCGTGTGGAACAATTGGTCCTTCGAGAGCCGGATTGCTGAGTTTCGCTTCACCACAGCGGAGCCAGGAGGATGTCGCGATCTGGGAGCTACCAGGAGCACATGAAGGATGAGCAGCATCATCACCGGGGGCGGCCGATGCTGACCTGGACCAACGCCGGGCATGCTGCTCCGGCCTGTGGTGGTCAACATGCTGTGCCTGTCGGTGGCCGCCGATGCCAGCTGGCCAGCTGTGACCTGTGCTGGAGGTGCCCTGCCGCGGTCTAAGGAGGATAGAACGCCAGAGCACGTCATGACGAGTTGATGTAAGTGACACTGCACATATATATTTATTTTATTTTGGTGGTTATATTGGGTGTGAGAAGGCATAATGGAATACTTCATTGAGATGGGAGAGGGCGGCAATGAGAGCTACCTTTGCCTCAGCGAAGTGGTGAAACACGCCAGTTTCAACTCATTTTAAAATTTCAAATTTTTAAAATTTTTTAGCCATTATGGGCCTTTCTCTTAATGAATGGAAATAGAGGGCGTGGAAACCCGCATAGCCTCTAATGTTAATTTTCAGCCAAGCAAACACCGAAATAAATATTTGTGATATGTATATGTGAAATGTGTGTATATTTATAGATGGAGAGATATACACGTGTGTCAAATATGACGTGATGATATACATATGTGATGAAATATATATATAGGTGTGAGATATATATGTGAAAATATGTATAGATTCAAAAGTGTTTGAAAATGTGTCGATGTGCGACGAAACTATTCGCCGCCCCGATCGGCCGCGGCGCGGCGGGCCGAGCAAACTGCTCACTAAGTAACTGCGCAAAAAGTAAAAGCACGCGCGATGAAAATGAAAGTGAAATTTTGTAAAATAATTTTATTTTCAAATATATGTTAAAGTGAGAAAAGCGCGCGTGTGTTGTGTCAATAAAAATGTCAATGAAAAGGACGAACAGATTCCAGCCGATCGAGTGGACGCCGACTCTGAGTGCTGATTATTGCGCTATACATACATAAGACGTCGGCGAACACATTGACCGAACGCAGTATATATATGGGAATGTCGGCGGGCACATTGGCCGAACGCGGTAGATACGTAAGGCGTCGGCGAACACCTTGGCCGAACGCAGTACATAGGTGGCCGCTTAGAGTATATACAATCCATATATACTCTAAGGGTGGCCGTCAATCGGTTGAACCTGTTGGACCACGTCGCGCGCGTGAAAGAGAGAGCATTACGCTCAACGGTTGGACCGCGTCACGCGCGTGAAAGAGAGAGCATTACGCTCAACGGTTGGACCGCGTCACGCGCGTGAAAGAGAGAGCACTACGCTCGATGGACGAGCGCGTGAATGAGAGAGCACTATGC